>WUQG02322035.1:0-47495 GCA_011317285.2 Androctonus mauritanicus | reverse complement strand
GATATAGTAACCAGAAAATTTGAACGTTAGACAGAGGATAACGTTAGATCGAAAAACGTTAGACTGAAACATTTTAAATGTTATTTTCCCCTGTTTTTTGCCGGGACCGGAGAAAAAGAATGTTAGATCGAGGAAAACGTTAGATCGAAGTTTTACTGTATACGAAAGTAGGTTAAGTATTTTCAGATACCGTGTCTGAATTAAATATTTTCATTGTCACAAATGCGTGTTAAATTGCGCAATAAGAATAAATTTTATTCAATTACGCTCAGTGACAATGCAATTTTAATGTTTTGTTAGATTTAAATTTTAAAATTGTTTTTGGGATGAACTTAATTTCTTTAATCATTATTTTTTTAATTTGAATGTCACACGATTTAATGTATTAACAGTAAAATTTAAGATTACGAAATGTAAACTCGTCTGTACGTTTCGGAGAAAAAAACACACTTGACTTCCGATTTAGCGGGGGTAATAGAGGGGAAGATGACCACGGTTAATCCAAAAGCAGGGGAAAAAACGAGAAAAAGATAAATAACCACTACAGTATATCGGATCAGAAACGTTATTTCGTTGATTTGTTGTTATTTATGAAAATACAGTAAATATTTATTTAAAAAACGATTATCCAACTCAATTTAGAAGCGAAACGAGTATGGCGGAAGGATATACTGTACATTTTAGCGATCGGCAACGAGGCTACTGCATTGCCACTACTGTCCATGGGAAAGGTTAGAGCGAACAGACTAGGTGGAGGACAGGACACGGGAAATCCTCTATTACGTGAGGGATTTTTTAACTGCAGTCAAGTTGTTAAAAAAAGTTTGGGTAGACCTGAAATGTCAACTCGAATCTCAACGAATTCCACGTCTGATCTCTCTAGCGTGCCTGCTGAATTTTGCGATAGATGAAAACTTTTTTTGCGAACACCAGGTAAATAGAGAGTCGACCTTACTTAGAAAATTTTCTCTTGCTTTTACCCTAGAAAAAACTTTCCAGACATTATCCATAAAAAAAAAAAAAAAAATTAGTGTTCGGAAAGTCACTATGCACTTATTTTTCTAAGCATCCCGTATCATAACTTCATCTATAAGTATTATTGAAGCCAAACTTCAGATAATCACATTTTAATCCCATGTAATCTAAATATTATCAACTATAGCAGTGGTTCTCAAACTTTTTGAAGTCAGGGCGCATTTAAAATCCTACAAATAATTGTAGGCGCACTATACACAAATTTGAGAAGTATGTTATCACGTGACCAACAAAAACTATGTTAAAATGACGTCTATGACAATCATGCCTAATCACGTGACATTTCTCCCCTTTTTCCGGAAAAATGGCTGACGACATCCGCGTTGAGAAAGAATCCACTCGATATTGTCGAAGTATGAATTGTAGACGAATAAAATCGAAACTGGCTACTCTAATTCAATGAAAAATGCGTCATTGATTTATAAGTACAAGTATTTCTACAGGTCATTGCTTATTTTCGTTGGAGAGAAATCACCATTTCAATGAATGTTCACCATTTCAGTAATGAAATGATATAATAGAGTAACTATATTTATTTTTATATCTGGACGCATAGTTCTCTGGATTACCATAGGGCGCACCAGGAAATCTTCTAGGGCGCACCAGTGCACCCTGGCGCATACTTTGAGAACCACTGTGGTAGTGTATTAATGACATTGCTATATAGTAAAACTATATCAGTTGTATGAATGGACAATTTTTTGTTGATAGATGGCGTGGCGCTACTTTCCCCTCAGTAGAATATTAAATTGGATGAAACAAGCCCTTGTACAGGTTGCAGATCTCTGCACAGGGGCCATTCGGATTATGGAAGATGGAAATCAACTACTCAACAGATTGGGCCCGACCTATAACTGTTAATGGACTTTCAATATATCAAAGAAATTCTCTTTCCTGTTCAATCACTTTGATTGATATAGTTCTAAAGACTAAATATATACGCTAAATAGATAATCCTAAATTTATTCTAACGAGTGCAATTGCTTGTCAACTATAGTCACTGAAATTAGTAGCTAGTTCTATTGGTAAATAAATTCGCGATTTCATACTTTAACTAATTTTATCTGGTTATCTCAGAAATGAACATATGAATAAAAACATATTAAATTTAATGAACTTTATATTAATACAATATAAGATTTTGATAAATATGATGATTGAAACAACAACAAATTAAATCAGTGTATGGAATAATTTTTCGATTAATTATAGAAGTACTGTACTTGCTGCAGACAGTTTTTTTTTGTCAAAAGATGACGCCACTTTCCACTCAGTAAGAGTACTAAGTGGCGGGGCGAAACAATCATTCCACAGGATGCTCACCCCTGCGAAAGGGTCAGCCGGATTGTGCAGGACGGGGATCGACGAGCCGAGCCTGGACCCCATGATAAATATTTTCAAGGGGTAGGACCCGAGACTCGAACCAGGGTCCTCCAGAGTGGAAAGCCGAAGCATTTCCACGCGGCAATCCGGCCGACTGCTGCAGACAGTTCAATGACTGTTCACACGATTAATTTGCGGCACATATGATAGCAATATCACAAAAGTACGAATCTCAATATGTTTAAATCTTTTTCAAATTCCATTTAGAGAGCCATCCAAAAACTGTATCACGCTATTTCGAACATTTTTTGACCGTTCCCTCCTCTTCGTTATTTTTCGTTACATCAGATTTGACCTCCCTGATCGTGATGTTAAAATGCTGACGATCTCTCTCCTTCTACTTAAAAATTTTCTCTCTTATTTTATGAAAAAATAAAAATAATACATAGAATAGTAGAAAATAGGAATCATTTTACATTCTTATTTTGTTACATATATACTTTATCTTCTAAATAAACCTTCAAACAACTCGATATAAATGTCTTAGAAGTAGAAGTAGATACATATGTCTTACATTTTATAACAAAGATATCTCCAAATATGTTACATTACATTCATTATTTTTTGAACAAATCATAAACATTTTATGTTTTATGTATACTAATTATAAATTAGCTAATTCTACTCACAGCTCCCTGCAGAGGGTTCTATCCAATATATGACACTAAAACCTAGCATATATGCTATTTAGACTATGGAATCGCAATTTCCAATGAAAAATAAAATAGTTCAAATTTTTATCACCAGGTAAAAATATGACACTTTATGAATAAAAAAAAATACATTCAGAAATGCAGCATTACAATAATAAGATTTTATTATTCAAAAAGCAGTTACAGAAATTCAATATGTGCTCCATCTAAGTCGATTATATACTGGATACGTAACACAGTGATACGTATCCAGCATGTAATCGACTCAATGGTCACTGATAGCATTTCCGGTTGAATGCTTGCGACATGCCGATTTATGATTGCCTTCAAATCAGGGACGATATTTGAAAAATCGAGAAGAGGGAGAGAGAGATCCTCCGTTTTATCAGGTCGGCCGGATGGTCGCGTATTAAAGCTGTAGCTTACCACCCTGGAGAATCCAGATCCCACACTTCTAATTTTTCAGGAGGTGTCTGGGCTCGCCCCATTGAACTCATCCTTCAACCATCCGGTTGACTCCATCATGGATGGCCAGCCTGTGATGGACTCTGAAAGTGAACGCTGCCAGATACAAAATATCCGGTGAGGATATGGCGGCTTAATCTAACCTAACCTATCTCCATTTTGAAATTATTTAAAATGCAGGTTTAAATTATATGATTCTTACATCTTCTTTAAGACTGTAATTTCTCAATGAATTCCACAAAAATTCATCATTAATTTCAAAACTAAACCAATATTTCATCATTGAAAGGAATTGATAACGTATTTGTTAGAATACTTTTCTATTAAAATTTGAATTGTTTATCAATTATAGTTCTGTATATAAATGTTAAGTGTTGTTATGATGAATTCCAGTTTCAAAACATTTCAGATGATGAATGAATAGTAACATTGTGATAAATATAAGTTTCATTTTTCTTTTAAGGAATGTAAACTAAGAATATAAAAGACAAATGTCAATATCATCCTGAAAATATTTTTTAAAGATTATTACAGTTTCTACTAATTATCAAATTCATATTAAGTTCTTATAATACACGTTAATTAAATATGGAGAAAATGCAAAATAATAATATAAGTATTGAAAATCTTTTAAGATAAATTGGAATGTTTCAATAAATCTTATTTTTTGAGATTTTTTTAAAAAGTAAAATCCATTTGAAAGGCACAGAAAGTATTGTTTTCACGTTTCATATTGTTTCTTGTAAAAACGAAGAAACACACATAGAAGTAAACAAACATGTATACGTGCAATTTTTTTTAATTTAAAAGCGTATTAATAATGAAAATTAATAAATTTGCTATTAATAATGCAGAGAACTATATTTTAATGTGACATTTTTCCTGTTAAATTTATTAAAATTATCAATACAATAACAGGAAAAGTTTATTATTAATCGTGTTATTCATACGAAAATTTATAATAGGTTTATTTCTATCGAAAAATATTGATTAATTTATTTTTCAGAATTAAAATAATCTATCATTATTTACATTTGAATAAATATCTGAATTATTTCCGCATATTTTATTTAGAAAATTAATGGAGATTTATGAACAACTGAGACAGAATTATAATGCAAGATTTTAAGAGAGAAAATTAGCATTTGCTATACATGGCTAAAATGTGAATGAATGCAATACACATTTTGAATAATAATATAGTTTTTCTCACCACTAAGAAACCAGGAAAATAAGTTTTTTTTTTTCTAAATTGTTAGTCAAGGGTAATGACACGGCGGTTGATTGACAATTCAATAGAATAAGCACATACTACGTGTAAGATAGTTTTTACTCTGAATGACTTGACCTCCAGGAATCCAAGCAGAACTATAAAAATAATGCAAACTAGTTCAGTATATCTTATTCTGTGTATTTATTTAAATCGTTAAACCATCATTAAATCGACGAATATAACAGTTTAAAATCTATAGCACGAAGTTAATTATACAGTAAAGGACTATCAGAGAGGGAGAAGAGAGGCGGCTGTTTCGGGCCTGACGATTTTGGGAACCTCAATTTATAACTCAATATGTTAGAAAAAATATATTTGTATATTTTTATATTGTTCGTGTGCTTCAGTGTTTGTCAAAATTTGAAGTTCTCCATCAACCTTTCGTTTTTCTTGTACTCTTATCACTATATTTGTCAATTTTGTCATTTTGAAGAGCCTGAAAAATATTAGTTGTGCCGAACCTCGCATTTTCTCTCCATACAGTATGCATATCTTTCACTAATTTTAACACGCAACATCAATACTCGAACAATTCAATTTAAAAAAGTAAGATTTTTAGCATTAAGTAAGATAATAAGTAAGATTTTTAGCATTACTATTTTAATAAGTAAGATTTTTAGCAATTTAAAGATGGGTGTAATAATAAATGAATGGACGAAATAATAAATTGATCACAACAGCTTTTCTTATTTTCAAATGCGATGAAAAAATGTTAAAACATGTGGATTACGTATACAATTTTGTGTTCGAAATACCGTACATTTACCTTTATATTTATTTCCTCTCGATAAAAAAAAAAATCTAGCTCACTTTTTTTAATTCAGTTAATCCTTAATAATTTATATAATAAATTAAATTATCTGATATAAAAATCACTTTTATAGCATTATTGAATTAAATTAACAATAATGATTTAATTTAATAAAAATTTCTATCATGATTTTTTTTTAATTTTAGTAATAAATATCACCAACGCCCTCTGCCATTTTCTAAGATGGTCGCTATAGAATTTAGTGCTGCCATCTGTTGTTATTTATACGTCAATACCAAATTTACATTTTTTTCTTTTTTCTTTTTTAAATAAATGTCAGTCGGAACAAATTATGATAAAATAATAAACAAAACTAAAAACATATTGTTTATTAAATTTGAAACATCGTAAACGGTTAAATCGTTGCTAGAAACATAACACTGTATCGATCAAACAAAATTCTTGACACACTAGACTGACTACAGGCATTAAATTTTAACTTTTTTTTTTTTTTTTTTGTCGATGTATTATATAAACAGTTCAAGAATTTTCTTAAAATTTATCATCATCTCGAATTTTTTTTATTTGATGGTTTATTGTGTTAAAATTGTTCTTTCTGGCAAAGGATAGCTGGTACGAAATATTCGGAGCTTGTTTCAAAATTTGTTAGGCGTCTAAAAAAAGCCACTTATAGATCGATTCATCCATCCAAACACACACACAAAAAAAAAACGTAGGCTATAAAGGACCTACATATAAACAGACTTTACAATCTTTTCTTCTGTATATATACAACATATAATTTTAAATACATCTCCATAAATATAATGGTAAAAGTTTAATATTCGTATTAACATCTGGCCTATATTATTAACATCATAAAATGCTTACACAGAAATGGACTTTTAACACAAAACGTTCTTAATGAAGTCCACGTTGCATACACATCATGATGTATTTAATTCAGAATTTACTTTATATGATATACAGATAATTTAAAAGTCATTTTTATCTCTAAGAATTTCTAGAGAAATCAGAGTAGCTGGACATATTTTATTTATTTTTATCACTATATCAAAATCTAGTCTGTCAAACCGCCGATCTAGAATAAATTTTGGAGTCATTCGATTATTTATATTTTTATCTGTTCAGTTTAACAACAAAATTTCAATAATAAAAGCGTAAAATTAATGCGATGTATCTATATAAAAAGGATTTTTATTTATATATTTATGTCATCAATACTCTAGAAAAAATCTAATACTGATTTTTCTCATTAATAACAGCATTGTGACATGAACAATTATTTAATTATATTGATCATTTTAACATGCAATTTGAGAAAAAATATTTATTCAATATTACTCTGTAGTATATGGCTTTAATTATAATCCTCTCACTATACAATCTACTTCTTAAGTTTGTTAGAATGTATTTTTTTCGATATAATCAGTCGAGATAGTCCTATTCTGCTTTTCTTAATCAATCAATCAGAAAGCAAATATATACAATGGAACCAATTGTATTCATACAGCGTAATGACAATAATTATCAATAGCTACGTATCCCTCTTAGACTTCGACGTAATTTGCGCACTTTGCGTGTTTCACTGAAAATAATTATTTTTTAACACGTGTTATAAAAGTTGAATAACACATAGCTCGTTAATATAATTTAATTATTATATATGTTTTTTTAAAATAAACTTTCCTAACTTTAACATTGGCGAGTTTTCAAACTAGAGTTTAGATATCCAGTAAATTTTCGCCAGTAGAATACGTGAGTTTTATTGTTAGTTTTGTTAATAGTTGGAGCTTAGCATTCTGATCACTGGTTGCAACAGACGCCTGACTATTGCGCCAAAAATACAGATAAAAGTCGGCGATTTTCTCGAAATATTCTTTGATAAGTGCACGAAGTTTTTAAACATACTCGAAATATAGTTGAAATTTTGTCTTTTTTTTTTTTTTTTTTTTTTGAACAGATAAAAAATAATCTCCTCTGAAATTTATTCTATATCAATAATATGAACGTTAGTGAATTTTATAGCTTACCGCGATTTTGTATAGTAATAAAATAATTTCTAGTCACTCGATGTTTTCTGGAAGTTCTTTAAAAGGAATGGCTTTTGAATTACTTTATATACATATATATATTTATTTATATATATATATTATATAAACTAACATTAAACTATACAAACTCACTTATTCATTCATTCATGGATCACACTTTCGACTAGTTTCCAAATATGGATAAAATTAACCGTGTAAAAAGTTTTTGCTTTTTATTCCCGACGATATGGATTGAGATTTATAACTTATACACGGTTAATATAAGAGTGTTGACATAGAATATACAAATATTCCTGAGAGATGAATAAATGATCCACAGTAAATATATTATATATGTATATTTATATATATTTTTTGTTTAGAGAGGTTTTATTCCTTTGTTGATTAATTCTAAATGTTCCTTAGCCTTAATTCGCAAGGCTACGATGCTCGAATTTCTGCTGTCTTCCGTTTTGTCGTTACGCACCGATAAGTTTAAAGGAGCGGGAAAATAGTTGGAGTATAGAGACTTCTGCTGATTGAAGTAACCTGGGAGAGACAAAGCTGGAGATGTCCAGTTTTCTAATAAATATGGCTGAATGGAATTGCTGTGATAATGATTATTTAAGTTAATCGATCTCAATGATGTCTGACTGTCAAGTTTTTCCTGTCTCCTCCATTTAGCTCGACGATTCTGAAACCAAACCTAAAGAAATTATTATTTTTCAGTAGATCAGGATACTGGTTAAGTCATTTAATTAATTAATTATGAAAAAAAAAATTCATTTAATCCTTTTAATCGTGCATTAGATGGTCTTATTTGCATAAATCTTGTATAAGTGGCATCTTTATGTAATTATATATTTGTTTATTCTCTTTCTAAAATAAACATTTTATAACTGAAAAATATAGTTATTATGTTGCTTACCTGTACGCGAACTTCTGGTAAATTGACTTTAATAGCAAGTTCTTCCCTGCAGTAGACGTCCGGATAGTGAGATTTCTCGAAAGCTCTTTCCAGTTCGTGTAATTGGTAGGTAGTGAAGGTTGTTCTGTTCCTCCTGTGCTTTTTTTTCCCCATCTCTTCCTCGGATTTACTGTTCTTTGGACAATCTTGATTTGTCTTTTCATCTGCGTTAAGAAAAAATCATAATAACCAACTTGTTAAAATTCACCTTTTGTAACTGATTTCCGACCGGCTTAATTGTGTATGGTGTTTAACATATTTAAAGTATCTTCTGTTAGAACAAAAATTGCATAAAAAACAAGAAAAGTTTTCAAGTTTCCGAATATTAATTATTAGGATAATAACAATTTAATTAAAACTTTTATAATCTAAATAATTCAAATATAAAACACCAAGGACGAAGAATAAATCTTAAAAATAGATAAACAGGAGAAACGAATTCAAATCCTTTCTCTTCTTAAATTTCTAATTAAAATACACTTAAACTTCTATTTTAGATAATTTTTCTTATAAAAATGATTCCGATGACATGTTTCGAGTGTAAAACATCAGCAATTAGTGATATTTTGTACACGAAACCCGTCATCAAAGTCACGAAATATCACTAACTACCGATGTTTTGCGTAGAAGAGACGTTAAAATTATCGATATAAAAAGAGATAATTATTATTAAAATTTAAATTATGTATAATCTGGAATTAAGCAATATAATATCTAAATAATTATTTAGTTCTTACGAGTTTTATTTTATAATCAAATTATAAAATAAGATTTTATTCTCCCACATCACTCTCCATCTCCGGATTCATTTTCATTTCTTAAATGAATGATGTTAGAAAGAATATATTGTATTTTATTAAAAGAAACAATAAATTTATTTCGAATTATAAAATAATTTTAAATTTATTTTCGGAAACTGTAAAAACTAAAAATAAATCAATAATTTTAATTCATTTTTTTATTTATATTTATATATATATATATATATAATAACGTTTCATCGCATAATATATTTCCGAGCGGTTCAAATATTTCCGAAAATTACGAATAATTATTATAGGTACTAAAATTTTTAATAAAAAAATTATGAGTCATTCGATTTGATGCGAAGTTGGCGTATAAAATATGCCTGCATAAGTTCATCAAAACGATTCTCTTTACGTAACTATGACATTGGTATAAAAATTTTGAAAAAATCCTAATTTTAAAATTTTTAATTTAAGAATCAACCTGCTTAAAAGTTGTTTTTTCTCTCCATTATTGATAAGATGCACCGTATTCAGAGCTATAATACTAATTAAAAATACAAAAAAAATGTATTTATTTAAAAATAAATTTAAAATTCTTCAATCTAACTGATAATCCCTACCTTCTAATCTAAAATTTTTTGCTTCTAGAGAGAAAACGAAGCATTAATTGCTTTTATTAAACACAATTTATCATTCTATTTTTTTTGTTAATAAATTAATTAAAATCATAATAGTAATTTATACGATTTTAAATCTTATAATTGTACTTATACGAATCGATATCTCAGTTAGTTATATGTACAATTAAACGTGTTTACTGGGTCCAGTAGAGATGGAAGAATTTCCTTCGGGAGCGCACTGTTAAAAGGGATTCAAATTTTTTTTTATTTTTTATTTTTTCGAGGCGCACGATTAATTTTGTCCCGGCAGCAAAATGTCTTAATCTGATCTCACAAATTTATCGTTTTAACCAACTTCCAAAACTCTTTCGTGGCTATGCTCGAATACATTGAATTGTATCGAATAAATATCGGTAACAATTTTAACTCGATTTTTAAAGTAATTAATGTAAATATTTAAAAAAAAAAGCGCTCAAAATACGATAAAAAATTGGTGAAATATCGAGAAGAAATCTATGATTTTTTTCTAATAAAAAAAAAAGATTTAAAATATGTAAAGGCTACACAACATCTTTTTAATAAACTCAGTTAGAGAAAGAAGATAAAAACAAGATTTTTATCTGTGTTTTAAGAAAATAAATTAATTAGGAATTAATTTATTTCTCTTTTTAGCTATTAAATCGTTAAATTTAAATAATTAACTTGTAAAAAAAAATTAGATCTCTCGTTATGTCTGCCAGCATATAACAGAACAGTCTACGCCTAAGATTGTCCAGAAACAGTGTTCTGGAGATGTCTCAAAATTATATATAGTGTGTCACTGATGTAAGATTGATAAGTGCCTATCAACTTGGCATGAATGTTATAAACTAGTTATCAAATCGTTGTATATTATTACTTTTTTTTTAATTACGAAAGTTGAATAGAATTGAACTCACCTGTGCTGGAAATATAATCATAATCATTTGAACATTTTCTCAATCCCAAGATCACATCGATAGAATGAGAGGGAATGGGCTTTTCCGATGTTTGACAACTGGCCATTAAGTCCGCATGTGGCACATTTCTGCACAGCTGTCTTCAATAACCTTTTGGCCTCTAACTTCCCTCTCTCATCCTCTTCTCCCATTGGTTCTCATCTCCGACGTCACGGCGGTACTACCAATCCCGTTAGATATAAGTACGTTAAATCGTAATATAGTAAATTTTATCGATTAAATAAGAGTGATTGTAATAAACTGTATAAAAATGCCAATATTTGTTTATCGATTTATTTACTGGAAATTTCTTTCGCGCCACGTATCTCTTCTTTTCGCTTCGGTGACTTGTTTGATGAAGAAAAAGCCTGCAGCTGTCGCTTTGCCACCAACACGTGGCAGAAGATGGCGGGTCAGAGGTTAATGGGCGAAAGTTTGGTTAAGTTGGAAGAAGAAAATCGATTGCGTAACCGGGTGAAGCTTATCGACGAATTGCACCAATAATATTTGCGTAGTTACAAAAGTAGATTCGATTATGTTTAATTTTGCAGAAGGATGGAAGTCAATGGAGCATTAAAGACAATTAAGCAAAAATAGGGCTTATTTATGTGATTGTTGTAATTCTATTTGGGAATAATTATTAGCTAAAGGTTGGGAAAAATCGATTTCGTTTATTTTTTGTAACTTATAATGAAGTCGCTTGGTTAATTTGAAGCTTAATTCGGGGAAGGAGTTTGAGGGTTAATCCTGGATTTGTGAAATGACGTATCTTGGTCGGAGATTGGGTTTGAGGTCAAATAAGGATAATTTCATTGTAGTATCGGCAGACTATATAAATTGTATTTGCAGTGATGCACTTTTGAATAGGATCCAAACCGGTATTTTTTAAAAACGCGCGAAATTTTAATCGCGGATTACCGACGTTGACGCATCTTTAAAAATCTATAAAAGCGAATAAATAAATAAAAAATATGGATTGACAGTGACAAATTTGACAAGTCATCCGGTCGTGAAAAATCCTCCGAAAGGAACAATATCCTCAAACCCAAGAAGACAGCATTTCAACAATTTGAAAAAGTATGATCCAGAACACAGACAGTGACATTAAGGCAAACCAAACCGTTCTATTTAAACGCTGCACTGTCAACAAGCTGAAAGAAAAGGACCAAGTCCAAACGTCACTGTACTCCAAACCAAACGTGATCATCTTCACAAATAGGCTTAGCGTCAAAAGTTGGCGATGCACCATCTACTAGTTCGTAGTTGACAGGGGGAAAAGGGGAAGCGAAAGAGAAATCGCGAAGGTAAGGCTGACAACCTTATCTTTGGCGATTTCTCTTCCACCCTCCTAAGTCTGTTTTTTTTTTCTTGGGTTTTTTTTCCTACTGTAGCAAGGGTTAGAGCTTAAGGGGCTACTAATTAGATGTCCCTTTTGTTGGACACGAGTTGTCACATTGCCTTGGTTGGTCCCATCGGATTTGGTGAAATCCACATGGCTCATTAAGTCGACTTCACAATGCAATCATATTAGCATGAAGTGCTCAGTAAATTGACTTAATCGGATAAAGGTATATTCTCTGATTTGGTTGTACTTATAGCAATAGGATTATGTTTGACTGAAACACTGAAGATGACGTGAAACAGAAAGTTTTACTTGTTTTCTATTTGTAGCTATCAAGATTGGTTTTGCGCAAAATAAAACTTGTTAACTCGTAATTAGCTGCGGTAGTTTAGGCCTCTTCCACTTCTTTTTCTTCTTTTTTCTTCCTCATTTGTCCAACTCTGCTTCCTCCTCTAGTTTTTTGAATTTTTCCTAAGATTTTTCCGCCAACTTAATTGAATTTATTTTAATGAAAATAAAAAACTCGCGCTTATTTATATATAAACATATTTATTTTTTAACGCAATTAATTATTTTATTTTAAGTAAAAATTAATCATTTATTAATTTGAAAACACTTGTAGTTTGTTCTTGTTTTTTCTTCATTATTACTCGAGTGGTTAATTAAATTTAACAATTAATTAAATAAATCAAAGTAATTTTAATTAATTTTAAAACTTATATTCTATATATTTTAATATTTAATTAATTAAAAATATCGTAAAAATTTATATTAATCTATCCAAAATAACCTTTAAATTTAGGTTAATATAAAATCTCATACTTTAGTACAGTATAAGCCATATCTCACTCTACGTAAAAATTCTGCAAAAATATTTTAAATCTCATACAGCAAGGTTATATAGAAGTTTTATGAAGCAAAACAATATTTACTAATTGAAAGATTGCATAATTTTCTCAGTATTTATCTTTTCTACACAGTAACCACATGAGATGATACGAAATATACCTATATAGTCGAATAACATATTTATACTACATACAGATCTACAGTAAATACAAATGTATATACTATATAGTGGCGGATTTTCGCACGGGCGGTGGAGACAACCGCCTCGGGTCTCGTAACCCAGAGGGCCTCTTATTTTATGATAGTAATGCATATTTAATTTTTTGATACGATTTTTAACAAGATGTATACAATACAACAATGTTTCTGAATCCAAGAATTAACCCGATAGTTTTGTAACAGACTATGAATACCGTGTATACGACTCGTATTTAAGTAAACAATGTAACGGCCCCAAAAATCTCTCACACTTTGGATCTCTCACACTCCCTTAAGGCAAAATCTGCCACTGATATTATGCATATACATTGTATAGGTGTATACATATATATATAAATTGCAATATTTGAGAGTACTAATATATATTGGTACTCTCAAATGCTTTACATAAAGAGAAATTTGCATATTCATGTTCTAAAAACGAGCTAAACAATAAATGAGGAGTTCAAGGCTAAAGTGAACCAAGCAAAAACATTGTTTTTTTTTTCTTTTTAAATCAGAATTTTTCTCGGATAGAATTAATTGTCCGAAAAATTTATCAATTGTCAATTTATTTGTTAAGGTGATTTATCGGGTCCTTTACCATCGAAACGTCAAACGATTTATCGCAGGTAAACTAATAAAAACATTGATTTAACAAAATCGTGTTTTATATACTTGGTTACACTTCAGATACGGTTAAACTCATAAAAACTCCAAGAGAGATTCCATTTCAAATATTTATTGTACGTTTTATAAACAAATATTTTATATATATGAAATTTGTTATAAACAGACTTTTATCAATATAAAAATAACAATATGTAAGTTACATATTTATTATTTATGATATAAATGTGGCACACTAGAAACTCGTAGTTGGTTATGGCGCATAGTTACGAGGTAAATATTAATGAAAGCAAATTTGGTATTTATTTTATGAGAATTGCGGTAGTGTATGTGTCACGTGTTGTTAGCGATAACCTATATTATTGGGAATTAAAAAGGAAAAAAAGAAAGAAAGAAAGAAAATTGTTATCGACAACCTATACGGAAGTTAAAATGCGTATGGTGGAAACGCGTTGAAGGGGGAGGAATACTTATAAGCTTAAAAGCGTGACATTAAGCTTATCAGTTGGCAGACTAGAGAAAATTTTTCCATGTAAACGCGTAATTTTTTCTCGTTTTAACCGAAGTTTCGGTGGTTTTTGTGAAGTAGCAGCAGTGGTGCGTCGACAGAGTTGTCGGACAAATCCACCAGTAATTGCCGTGTCGTGTTTGCCGCAGTGATTGTTGTAGAGGAGATCTTGGATTACTGTCTGTCAAATCAGAATGTAGAATGAAGGATTTGTCAGCGCTCTAATTAATTGACTATTAATCTTCTGTTTGATATCATTTCATTTTGCTAGATTAACATTTCGTCTGCATTGTTGCCTTTTCTTTTACCACTTCATTTTTCAATTTTTAATTTATATATTATTATTTTATCTGTTAAATTCAATTAACTTTGACTTTGCTCGGTTGATTTTTATTTCTTCTTTTTCTTTCTTTTTCTTCTTCTATAATTGGATCTGTGATTATAATTAATTAAAATAAACAGATTTATTTGACTCTAGTATAAAGGATTTAAACACGGGTCCTACTGCATTTCTTTTTTTTCTTTTTATACATATATATATATATATTTAAAAATCAATTTCTAACTCGTGGGATGGAAATGATTTACAACGATATTAAATCCTTAAATGTAGTTTGCAAATTTAATTATAATTTACGTAAGAAAATTTCCGTTCTTATTTTAACTTTCACCTTAGATGTGGCCTATGTTTTAATCCAAAAAAAAAAGAAAAAAATATATATATTAAATCTTTCTTCCAACTTATTAGCTACTTTCGCTTATTTTTTTTATTTTTTTTTTTTAATTCAATGATCAACATCTTTATTTTATTTTTATTTTCCTCTATATTTTCGAAAGAATTTAATGCATTAACTCTCTCCTCAATTAATCTGATTAACGAGTGTTAATGTCTACATTTCTAAATAGTGAAAATTTTATTGTTTTAAAATTTTATAAAATTTGATTAAATTAAGTCATCCGGTTAAGAAAAATAAAAATGATTCGAGTCAATCTATTCAAAATTTTAATTACTTTTAATTGGAAATTAATGCTCTTGTAAATTAAATTTATTAATTAATAAAACACCAAAGTCCTATTTGTACGGAAATCAAACTGTCAAGTGGATATCTTATTATAATTAATACTGTTATCCCCGTTATTAATTGAAAAGATTTTGCAAAAAAGATCATTAAATTCTTTATTCCTACTGATTAAGTATCTAATTTACTCACTACAAAAGAATATATATGTTTCCCTTATGCAAAGACAGATATAAAAATCACTGTTTTAATATAAATTTAACGATATAACACGAATGAATTTAATAAATTTAGATACTTCAGACCATATTCGTCGATAATCTGTGAAGTTATCTGAAAACTTATCAAAGTTTTGATGAATTTTATTAGATTTTGTTTCCTAATTGGCGTTGAAATATGATCGATTTTGGCTCTCTGCAGATTAGTTCCGAATACACTTTCTATCTTTATATTGATTTAGTAAAAACAAGAAAAAACAGTTAACTAGATGGACTATCGAAATATATGTTTTCTGTATCTATCGATTTGAAGAAGAATATCCGTTAATAATCTGTCCGTAAGAGAAAAACAATTTTGTCATAGTTACCGTCGCTCATTTAGATGCAGTTATAATTACAGCATTAATAAAGTTATATTTTGCAATATATTCGGTTAAAATGGTTAATATTGTTCCTATGTTCGTGGTAGTCTACAAAAGAAAAGTTGCTTGCGTGTATCTATATCATGTACAGTTTGTTCATTTTATGTTTCTATATAAATACCACGAAAATAAAGACCGAAACAAAACTTATTGGGATGAATGCATCTGCAGTTTAATATGAAATTACATAAGCATTCTAGTATTTAATCAACATGATTTCAAAAATTATAAAGAATATATTAATATGTTGCAATTAAACGAGTAAAAACTGATAGTAGGTACATGTCGTGTGTGGAGTAAACTCTTCTCATTCTCTCGACTACAAGAATCCATACATCACATCACCATCATAAACAAGTTTTTCCTGATTTGTAAAAAGAGCACTTTACTATTTTATCCAGACTATTTATGTACCAAAGATGAGATTTTGCGTTTCAATAATTATTTTGCCTTACTAATTCTTATATAGAGATATAGCCTTTAGATATATATCAAAAAATTGATTTTATACAATTAATCGTCAGTAATATGGTCATTCACAAATTAATAATCAATTTGGTAAATTATTTTGGTTCAATAATTCTATTTATTTTCTTAACTTGGTCAGATATTGATCGGTAAATCAGTAAAAATGAAAGAAATATTTTAGTATATTCAATCAATTAAACTGGATTTAAATCTGTTGCAAAATTCATTTCGAATTTTTGAAATACATTTTTTTAATATTACAAAATTACCAAGCCAAGAATTTATTTTTATTACCTGATTTATTTCATTTCCTATAAAACTTATTAATCAAACAAATAAAAAAAAATTCACATTCTAGATTCATTAAAACTTAAAATTATTAATATTTTCAATTTAGATCGGTTGTTTAAACTTTTTTGAGTTTTATGATTTAATGGATCTTTCTTGTAAAAATTAACTATTGATGTCGCAGCATCTTATATACAGTGGAATATTATAATTTGAATAATTTATTATGTGACAATTTTATGTAAATATTACAAGCTGAATATTTTTAGAAAACAATAAAGTTTTACATAATTTTGATGTTTTTTTCCCCTACTTTTTATAATTTCATTTTCGGGTTTTGTTTATAAAAAATTTAATTGAAGAAATTAAATTTTTAGCATGTTGGTAGTTATTTTTGATTAAATTTTTTATATTTCAAATCGAATAAATGTATACAGTATTCTTCTTCCTTCATATAAAAAAAAAGAAGAATGATAAGTAATTATTATTATTATTATTATTACTATTAAATAATTTATTTTTAATAAAATTAATTGTCAAGAGTTAGTAAATAAAATTTATGTTTATAGACAGCATATAAATATTAAAAATGTATATTAAATTTATTTTAGAATATTTTAATATTCAATTGAATAAATTAATAAATATTGATTTTTCACATTCTGAAAGACTCAGCTCATTTGAAAGACTTTCATAAAATATTTTCTAATGATTTCTTTTGTATCACATTTTTGATACATAGATATTTTGCTTTTTTATTTATTCTTAGAAAGGGAAATTTTGAGTTAAAACTCTTTATAGGCCTATATATATACAGTATATTACAGTACTTATAAATCCAATCACTTTACTCTATTGCATCTTATGTCATCTGGAAACTTAAATTTTCATTTCAATAAATTATGGAAGTTCATTAAACGCATACTTTTAATGCGTAGTAGCAAGTGAGAACAAGTGTTTCATGCTACGCTTGTTCTCAAGTTGAATTAATCCATATTTTCTTTACCAACTATTGAATGTATTTTTAATTTAGATGACCATGAATCATTGATTTCTTCAATAATAATGGAATCACTAGACAGAAAACTATATAAATATGTATAATTTACATAATTTCATTGTTTTTATAGGTTAATAAATAGAGTTTTCGTTTTGCTTATCTTCAATCAAAAATTACTTCGATTTTTCAGCTTTGTTTTTATATAGAAGACTACACAAATAAAATAATGAAAATTATTTTTAATGATCACTGGCAATTTAAAATTCCAATATTTCATCAGTTTGATTGTTAGTTTGATGTCATTCATTCATTCAAAATACTTGCAAATTCTATGATATTGTTCTAACTGCTACATTATTTTTAGTTTAATAGGTAAGAGCATTAATTTTGACTATTTTTAATCTTAAACTAAAGTTTAAATCATAATGAATCAATATTGAACAAATAGATTAAGTCATTGCTTTTGCACTAATATATAAGTTATTTATCCACGTGATTTGAGAAGTACTTTCAAGAAAATTGAGACAGTAGTCTATTTTTTCCATGCATATTTATATGAAGAATTTGGTTAAAGATATATAAGTAAGACATTCCACTTCCATAAACAATTAGAGATAATGTTCGTCTTTATGGACTTGAAAGCGGGAGCGCACATAAATTTCCGTGCATAAATATTTTTAAAATCATAATTAGTTTATTTTGAAGAAATATATCTATTTCTATTACGACTGTCTTCAATGTTACGACTTTGAAAATTACTTTTAAAAGCCTCGTGTGTTATATTCTGCATCATCTATTTTATCCATTTATTTTATTTTGACTGTGAAGAGAAAAAACTATATGGTAAAAAATGAGTTTGCAGATATTTTAGATATTAATAAAAGATGAAAATGGAAAATTTCTTCCACATATATATTCATGAAAATCAAATGTAGCAAAGGCTGAATGCTATGAAATCCGCTATTGGCTATGTGATATAAAATAATATATCTTGTTCGTTATATATTGTTATACTTTATATCAGTTAAAAAGTACAGTAATGGCTTCAATTTCCAGTTTAGATTTATTTATGAAATCAAGTTATGCCTAATATAAAATGGAAATGCAAGCAGTAACGTTAAAGGAAATGCATTATTTTCACAACTTGTGTTCTTCAAAAACTACTGCTGGAGATTAAGATATTTCCAAGAATGCGAAGAAATTACTTCTGAAAAATGAAATTGGTAAAATAATTCGTTTTTAAAAATTAAATTTGAATCTGTAATACAGTAGTTTTTATCAAAAGAGGGAGATTTTGTCCTAATCAGTTTTTATCTAAAAGCAATAGGATGCCTTATATTGATAATATTGTGAAAGAGCGAGATTAAGAAAATGATTTGTTTTCTCAGAAAGTTTATTTAGAAATGAATCAAGAAATATTGCAATAACTCATCCTAACTACTGTACATTAATACTACTCTCTTATTACAAGAATCATTACGTCGAAATTAACCCATTATAATTTTTGTTCTAGATTAAATATTACTATTCTACTATTTATATTCGAGAGAAATATTCAATAAAACAAAATGCAAAATTTAAGCTGTCAAATTCAATAAAAACTCTAATTGCTAATAAAGAAATTAGATTCAAAATCATGGTTTTTCTTTTTCTCCTCTTCCTCCTCCTCCTCCTTCCCTGACATTTCAACAGATATAACTCGTTTCGACAAAATTTGGTATAGCGTAGTTTAAAATCTTCTAAAAATTTCGACATGATCAGTCTTCAAAATAAATAAATATATTCAATAGCTCATATTACTATTAATATTGACAAGTTATTTATTCAAAAAAATCTTTTTTTCATCTAAAAAGTTATAACTGTTACAAAATCATGTAATATATATAAAAAAATAAGCTAAGTACCGAGAAATTAGAATTTTACTATAATTTATATATAGCTATTTGGCTGATTCTTTATAGTTAATAACGTCAGCTATAATAAATACATACTTACTGAGTAAGTAGCTTACTTTTTCATATGCTAATTTTTCATTCTATTTTATATTAAGAATTTTCTAGAAAAAAGAAAAGAATAATTTTATATTATTAAATGTTGAAAATTCTTTTTAAGATGTTATTTTAATAATTTCATTTCCAAATATAAATATTACTTGAAATGTTCGATCGGTGTTTTATTTTAAAATTATCTGAATCTAAACAAAATATTTTCCTAAGCAATAAAAATAAAAGGAAGGAAAATATCCTTTAAAATATTCTTAAAGAGAAATTCTGAAAATGAATTTTATTCATTTTTTAAGCTTAATTTTTTTTTCATTTAGCTTTCAAAATAAATTTAGCTATTAAAAAAAAAATGATTTTTTCAGAACTTCCTGTTCCTAATCTCCTACTTAGTCCGTCTTCTTGAAAACAAGATAAGTTGAGCAAAATAAAAGGAAGTTATTAAGGAATGAGAAAATAAATTATAATTTTAGTAAATGTAAGAGCAATTATATAAAATCAATCTAAGTAAAATTGCTTTATTTCTATATATATTTATATTTAAAATATATACAGTATATATAAAACAAACAAAAAAAAAAAACTAGAATTGTCCAATTTCTTCCCCCTATTATTTATGGATGAAAACGATTTCATGTTTAAAATATTTTCTTCCCAATTTTATGAATATTTCATGGTGCATCTTTCATATTCAATTTTAATCTTGAAAAATATTAAAAATGAATATGCAAGATTGTTATATAAAATTTTTATAACTAATAAAAAAGTCAATACTTCGAAAAATGATAAACAATATTTTTATTCATTAAATCCTTGAATTTTATTGTATATATGGGAATAAAAATAGTTCCCATGTAAAAGATAAAAATTTATATGGCAGAAGTTTATAATTTTTGAAGTTATAAAATGTAAAACAATGCAGAATTTTTAATGGAATGTCTGAAATATTTATATATTTAAATCAATTTCATAATATTCGGAATAGTTAAATGTTATTAAAAAGGCAAAATTCATAACTAAAATATAAATATAATTTTTTCCTACGATTGATCAGGAATATTCATCGGATCTATATATTTGGCATCTTAAATATTCAAGATAATTTTCCTCTAATGGAATTTTATAGTCTTTCCGAAAACTATTATTTGTAAGCCTATTTACTTTCTGTTTATTCGTATATAGGCTATGCCATTTACTTACATGAATTATCAGTATTCATATAGAGAATATAGATAAAATTCAAGAATACTATATTTTCTAAATCAATAAATCCATATAATCTGCTTACTGGTTAGCTGAAAGTTGATTCAAACTTTTTTGAAATTAAATGGGTACTAAAATGTTTTTTGCATCTGCAAAAACACTAAAGTGAGTAATAAAAACATTCAATAGAAATTATTAATAATGGAAGAGATGATATTTTCGTTCAAAATTATCATATAAATATGGTATATCCATTTTGTTCTTGGTTGTATAATTAAGATTAAGGAAAGTTAAATGCAAGAGACTGCGAGGCAAAAACTTACGCTCATACATATTTTAAATGAATCCAGTAGGAATATTTTTCAAAGTTTAGGTAATCTGATTAGGAAAAGTAATCGGCTTCTATATCCGCGGATTGTATAATATCCATACTTTCTTTAGATGCTAAACATCGTCCATACTCTTTTTACGCGCTAAGCAAATTTTACTATGTATATCTTACAGTGAAATTTCTCTTATGGCATTCAACCTATATATCTGTTTTTACTTATACATTATAGCCAGTACTGTAATATTTTCCTGTTCTCAGAATATAGCCAAAATGATTATAAATAAATATAATCATTCAGAATGATTTAGACAAATAATGGGAGAATTAACCAAGCAGTTAGAGAAGATTCTTAAGGTTATTTTATTTAATAACATTTATGTATAATCCATAATTGTCATTTAAACGTAACTTACTAAACTTACTTTATCATCATATATTTTAGCAGAAAATTAGATTTAAACTTTTCAAAAATATTTTGTGTAGAATTATAAGATGAAATTGGCCTATAATAATAAAAAAATTACAATTTTAAAGATATAATTCGATTCTTTAAACTATACGCTTATCATCTTTAAAATCGATAAGCGCTGATAAAAATCGACTGAAAAGTTATAAAGAATAAACTAATAACTGTATATAATTAATTATTTATGCAATTACAATTCTTAATCTAGTTAACTGTAAAAAAAAAAAAAAAAAAAAAGAGTAAGTACTGAACTGAATAAAATTTTAAAAAGTGAGAAAATTAAAGTTTATAAAAAATAATAAAATATTTTACTTGAAATAAGAGTAAAGTCATAATAATTAGTAATTAAACAATAGTCTATAGAAAATATTCGCTTAAACAAGAGATTATACATTTAAATATTTGAAACATAATTTATTCATATTATTTCAAAGAATAAAAATTTTACAGGGACTTCAAATTACTAAAATATGTAAATAAGCCTTAAAATGGCTATTATTAAAAATAATGGCAAATAAATTATATTTCTGTCAATTTAATTTTTGTTTCTGTTGAACAATTTCTTAGCAATAGAAATAGATATTTTGAAATAAACTTTACTACAGGTGCAAACAGCTCTTAAAGGAAGAACTGTGATAGAATTTACACTACAGGAATGATTCTATATCCTGCGCAATATTATTTATATTTTTCATAGAGTTGAAATATTCCTTATAAGACTATATATTTTTATAAGTTTTTCAGCTTATAAAAATATAAATCATTAAGATTTAAGTTTTTTATTGCAAGATTAAAATTACTATAAATTTTAAATCTTCTACGCCATTATTATACTTTTAAAATTATTTAAAATTAATAATCTAAACAATAGCCAAATAGATTTAGTGGTAATAATTTTATAATTTTTAATAATGTATTAGTATTATTAAATTTATTATTAATTTATATTAATTATTTATTAATTTTTTTTTTGAAAGTAAGTAAATATTTAAAACTATTCTATGATTCTGTTCTTTTCTAATATATATATATTTTAATTTATATTGAAAACGGCAAAAAAACGTCTAATAAATAGCCGAACACAATTAAACATATTGTTAAAGAAACAATTAAACGTTTTGTTAAAGAATTTGCCTCAATAACTTTTCTTATCCTTTTAATTCCGAATATTCAGAACAAATTTTTGATAGCACAAATAAATAAATCCCTTATGTTTAAACTCTAAGTTGTTCAGTATGACTTTTATGTAGAATGCAAAAATGACAAATTTAATATAGTATTTATTATGTTTAACATTTATATAATGCTTTAAATATATTTATATAAATTTATATTATTGTGAATAACATAAGAGGAATTTTTAAAAAAATGTTTACTAAAATATCATTGTGGCACCATCTATCGAGAATTTATGCAAACTATACATTTTAGGAAATGTTGAATTTTATATGCATATATATTTGTTTTTTATTTTTTACACCTATAACATTACTTTATGAAATATCATATTGATTATTGTTAAGAAATCTTTTAAATATTTTCACAAGAAAAAGTTTATATGAATAGAGAATTTAATTAAAAGTTTCTTGAATCTTTTCCAAAGGTCGTAGAAACCATGGCGGAAACAAATTATGAGAAAACTTGTTTACTACTGAATTCATTATTTTATTTAGTACAAGGTAGACTAAATTATATTTGAATTTTTTTTAAAAGGAAGAAAAATATTTTAAAAAATCATTTGCATTATATTGCAGGAAAAAAAAAAGAAATTTGATTAACTTTTTATTGGTATTAATATAATCGGATCATAATACATTTATCGCCCACATCTACAGCTTTCTAAATTTTCAGTGACTAACGTAGTTTTTCATTGTAATATTTTTGCATTTAATGCAATTTTTTCTACGACTTAAGTTTTAATGTTTATGCATCCTTGTAATATTATCATTGAATTATATTTTCATTTTCAAATGATAAAGACTTGATTATACTTAAAACTAGTTCAGTACATTAATAAAATTAAATGAAAAATTAAACAACTATTAAACTGTATAAGTCACGTATATTTTTAGAAATTTAATGTTTAATACAGAATGCTAAATAATTGATAATAGTTCTGATATTAGTACCATTAATTATTTGATAATTTTATCCAAGTATTTATACAACATATACTGAATACTATTATTATTTTGTATTATGTTTCTTTCAAATCTATAGATAAAAATTAATGTTAAAAAACGGAATACGGAAAATATTATCAAAATGCTCAATCGAGTTAAACTTGTTCTTCGAGGAAAAATTAAATAAGCTGCTTATGATAATCATATATTTTCAGAAGTGGGCTATGAATCAAATATATTTATATCAAGACTATAATTGTTAAAAAGCTATATTCAACCTTCAGTAAGTTATAATAGAGACAGAATATCAGTTCAGTAAGAAATATTAGACAACAACATTGATGTAAAACTGGACGAACGAGGACAATACACATTGTATGTAATAGACTTAAAACTAACCAGAAAAATGAACACTGGTCGTTATTCCAGTCGCAGCATTAGAATATTTTTAGCATTGATCAACATAAAAAATTCTAATAGCCTTCCCATGGTATGAAATAGTTTATAAGATATCAGCATAATCACTAATTATTAATTAATAATTATTATTATTATTTATATAATATATAACTATTTCTTACTATAAAGCTATTAAAAATCTCTTGTTAATATATAATTATGAATATAAATAATAAGAAATAGTTCTAATAGAATCTGTAGAATGAAACCAATTCTGGATTATGTCTGTGTATAACAATACTGCAATACTGTACGTATACAGTATTGTTATACACAGATAGTTAATATAATAATTTCAGTTTTATTCTATTGTTTAATGGCTGAAGTTTTTATGTAAATGTGTCCGATGATGAGCCATACTCGAAAGAACTTGTGTGATTAAAACATTTTTTTGTACTTTATATTAAAACTTTTAACAGCACTTTAAATTATTAAAACGTTACTATTTATCTAAGCATTATTAGCTATTGTAAAGAATAAAAGAATGTAAATATCTGTGATGATAACTTCCTGATATTATGTTACTACCTCTAAATTCTATTAATGAATTAATATAAAAACATATTTTTATAAACTCAAAATTTTTGAGAAAATATAAAATAAATAGTAAATTTTTTTCTATAGAGAGCAATTTTAAAAAAGAGAAGGCTCAGTAATTTCAGTAATTAAAATCAATCAAATATTTCAGTAATTTTTGACTTATTACTCGTCAAAAATTACTGAAATATTTTTAAAAGAGTGCTAATTTCAAAAACCTTTTAAAATATTTTTTTTAAGAATTGGTTAATGATTTTTACAGAGGCTTTCGTGTGTAACTTTTAGGAATTCCATTGAAATAAACTCGTACTTTATGCAACAAATACTATATTGACGATTACCAAATTATTTCCATAAGTTATAGCTGTAGAAAACAGATTTTTTGGGGAGATTTAAACATTCAAATGTTTTAAAGTAAAAAATATAAATTTTTATTTTATAAATTATTTATAATTACTTTCGTTTTTAAAAAAATTTTTATGAACACAAAAAAATTTCGATATCTATTCAACTCTGCAAAATAAAACCCCAGTTAAGACAATGATTCGAAAACAAGTAATAATAATCTTACATATAAATCTGAAAATAATATAGAGGAAGAAGGAATACACAGAATTTTAAAATGAATTGAAAATAAATTTCACTTTTAAATTTTTGATTTTTTTTATTTATTAATTTTATATTTTATTAAAACTGTGCATTTCTTCCATTTTAAACATATTATTGATATAAAAAATAATACAGTAATTGATTTAGAATCAGCAATAGCTATTTTCGAACGATATTCTATCAAAAAATTGAGAATAATTTTACATGATTGCTATCTTCATATACTTTCATGATTTTATTTTATTTTTGTGTTATTGTTAAAATAATAACCTATAATATCACGACTTATTTATAAATCGTGATATTATTAGTTAATCTGTCCGATTTCTTCAAAATGTATCCATATTAAAGCTCTATTCTCTTCTTCTATACCCTTCAAACTTCGCGATATTCAACTAAAAAATCACACTTCTATCAAAATGATATAAAATTAAATAAACTGTAAAAAAATATCGAAGAAAGAAAAAATAAATAAAATGCAAATGGATATTTTTATTAATGATATATTTGTTGCAGTGCATCACACATTCTTATGACTGATTTAAACTCTTGAAAGAATTTAAAATCATGGCTAGCTATGTTAATTATGCGAATTATCTGGCATAGCTAGCAGTTGTTAATATTTGTACAGTACAGTATAAGCATTCTCAGTTTTATAAATAAATTTATATAAAAATGAATGTTATTTTTGTTTTGAAATATTTTTACTTTATGTGAAACATTAACTGTTTTATTAAATATTGAATTATTAAATTATTATATTTTGTTTAATAATGATTTTGTGTTGAATATTATATACAATATAATTATGATAATTATCAAATAGTATTCGTAAATAAAGTTTAAACACAATAAATTTTTGTTATTTGCTCATTACAAAAAAAAATCCGATATTCTAACTTCAAAATTTGGCAACTTGGTTTATTTATCGTAATTTTTTAAATTATTTATACATAATTTCAGTTTTTAAGTAATTTTATTTTTACCAGATTTAATATTGTTACTATTATAAATATCATAATACAGTATTTATTTAAAATTATCAATTTTTTTCTTACTTTGAAATATTCAATTGTGGAAGAATAGCAGACGATTTTAGATACTGAACTTATACATTAATACGCCATCTTTTGGTGGCAATTTCTATTAGATTGGAAATCATTTTCTTAAATTTGATATTAAAATTTATAATCTAAGATTTCTGAACTAATTAATAAATATTCATTACAGGATTTAATTTTATGAAATAATTCTTTAATATTCAAATGCGTTTATTATATGTTAAATTTCTTTTAATAAATTTACAATGTTTATATTGTATAAGGAAAAAAAATCATGTCTATGTCATTTTATTGAAATGTTTGTAAGTTATTTTAGAATTAAAATTAAAAAATTATAAATATAGTTATAGTATTATATTCAGATTTATATTTGATTTTAATTGTAATTTATTGAAAAGTAACAACAGATGGCGTGACTAGTATGTGATGAAATTTTAATGTCTGCGTGTGTTTATATGTGCATAAAATGTTTCTTACTCTAATAAGAGACACAACAATTTAACATTTAATACCAGATATGATTACACAACAGCTTTACATACGAGATTAATTTTACAGCAAAATTCGATTAATATTAAATCGACGATCGATACTTCTGCAGAAAAACAAACTACGTCAGCCATACAAGAAAAGAGAACAGATTTAGTGGAAGGTTTATTTACAAATTTTGTTAATAATTTCATCTGAAACCGGACATGTGTTCAAACGCTCTTCTCCTGAGCGAGACGATGCTCGTGCCCCTCCATACGTCACCGCTACCGTGACCAATCTCGGCCATTCCCAAAGCGCATCCCGACGTGGGATTGGCCGACGGTGGAGGAGTAGGGAAACTATTGGGCGGAGCTAATCCTGAGGGTGGTGTTAGGGTGTTGAAATTTCCGTAAGCTGATTGGTAAACGGCGGATGAGCATGCCAAAGCCTGTTCTTCCGCTGTGGGGCGGGAGATCTGTGTTATTCCTTGATGGGATTGGGTCAAACCGGTTTGACGCTGCAGGGGATGGGTCAGTGGAAGGGTATGAGGGTTGGACATTGTCCATCGTGTGTCGGGAGACGATCCGAATGAACATAGAGCATCTCCACTTGGCGTCGCGAAAGCTAAGCCGTGAGGTTGAAGTACCGAATTGGGATTTCTGAATACGTTAGCAGCTTTCTTACGTTTCTTCCACTTGGCTCGTCTGTTTTGGAACCAAACCTGTAAAAAATAAACAAAAAAACTGATTATTTTATAATTTTAGCTATATATTATTTAATATTTTCTCACAAGATTCTATAAAACTTAAATAAAATAATGAACATTTTTCAACATTGCCATTTGAATATTGAAGTAGTTTTCTTTTCTTAAACTTATTGAAATAATGCAGCAAATAAAACTCAAAATAACTTTCAGCTTAGTATTTATATTTGATATTTTTACTTGTTTTGAAATATAAAAATAATTGCAAAAGTATCCTGTTACTTAAGTCTTTCTTTACATATTTCTATATGAAAAATAGAATAAAATTGATTTTAATAAAAAAATATAAAGCTTAATATTTAATATAATCTGCATTTGTAGAATTTCGTTTTCCTTCCTAAAAACCATCCTATATTTACTTAAAAATCGAATTGTTTCTTTGTTTATTAAAAGCTGTTTAAATAAATTAATGTATAGTCTTCAGATTAATCAATTTGAAGAAAAATTACATCATTAATACGGCATTTTATAAGTTTATATGGTACTTTTTAATACAAAGATATTTAATGTTTTCGAAATTTATATCAAACTTCTGAATTAGAATTAATCTTAATTATCATCAGTCTATAAATGCTTTAATGCTATTAATGAATTTTAATTATCATTAGTATGTAAATGCCTTTGTCTAATTCGGAATTATATATAAGTAGTGTGTATGTTTTGTATAAATTATCTAGATTCCTATATTTCCTGCATTACTATAATTTCAATAATATTTTTATAATTGAACTATAAGATTTTAAACATAGACTATAAACATAGAATAATTACTCTTAATAACTGGAATTAATTTTTTTTTAAAACAGAATTTAATATTCTGTAAGTATAGTTCTAGCAGCATAGTTTATAAGTATTTATAAACTATACTTGATATGATCGAAATAAGTTTATCGAAGAAAGAAACAACATAATGTTTCACTTCTTTCGAAATTATAAGATAAAAAAAGAAGAAACTATATGAATTAAGTATAATTTTATATATTCTAGTATGACTGTCTATATACTAGAATATATAGAATTAAGTATGATTCTATATATTCTAGTATGGTTGTCTGTATTATATAGAATATATACAACCATACTTAATTCATATATTGCATAATCTATGCTTATGCGATATAACTTTATATTGCATAAGCATAGATTATTAATTTTCTCTACGAATGTTAATAACATTAAAAATTATTATTTAGATATTATTTTCATCACTTTGAATTATTTGTTTATTTTATATTGAAACAAATAATGTTTCTAGAGATAAAAATTAAATATAAATTTAATCTGATTCAAAACGAAAAGTGAACAGTATAAGTAAATGTTATTTTGTTTTGGTGAAAAAATGAAAAAAAAAAAAAAACAAAACAAAACTATTTTTCATAATTTGTAAAACCTTTATACTTTATCAAACACGTGTTTATAATCTTACAAAAATAATTTAATTATTGGTAAAAAAGTGAGATATTTCGATGAACAGAATATGAATTAAATTAAAAATTTGTCTTTTAGATAAAATTAAAATTTCGTTTGTAATTGCACAGATAAGATTTGTTGATATTGTTGATTATCGATAGAAAAAGCTATCAAGAAAATAGATAAGAATTATTTTTTTTTTAATTTTTATTAAAAAATAAAAATGATTGTTCTTATTATACGATATTAATTTAAGGTATAAAATTTGGATTTAACATAAATTAGCTTACAATTTTTCTATAGAATATGATAATAGCATTCTTTTGACAAGAACAATAGCGTAACACTTTAAATTTAAGATATAATACCTTCTTAATTTTTATAATTTAATTAAAATATCGAATAAAAAAATGACAAAATGTAAATGTCTATATAAAACTGACTGAGATATAAAACTGAGATGATAATTTTTCATCCGGAGCGCACCACTTATCTTAAATAGCATCATTTAAAATAGCAAATGGTCTTGTAAGAGCTATTTTAGTTGCATTTCGATGTACACTTAGGCTTATATTATTTAGTAAAAGAGAAAATCTTTCAGCTGGAGGCGAAAAAAGCGCGATCCATTTCTATCGGACGACGAAGGTTGTTAGGAAATGCATCCTCTGGAGAGACAAGATCGGTCACACATCAACGCCAAACACTCCTTTTATAAATTATCGTAGATGCCAATGACAGGAGCGAGAGTCGGTCCCCCTATTCTCATGAGACCCGTTTCGTCCTCGTTCGTTGAAGACAGTACAGGGAACGCGCATTTGATATTAATGTGGTTTTGCTGTCCCATTAAAAAGTAATCCATCGACTGTGACGCTAGATGGAGAATCTCTAGGGATGAACCGTACGGTCTGATTCTAACGCTCCTATCATTCTCTATATCTCTTCCAAGAATTTTTACTTTCACAAATTTTTACTCTTTTCTTTTGTTTTTAGCGATAGATGGCAGCAGTTTTAATTATTACTTTCCTAAACCGTCCACCAAACTTTGCTATTGCCATTAAATTTAAACTGATCGTGTGTGTGTGGTCGAATAGAAAAAATTTAACTGAAAGTTTTACGGGAAGAGTGGTTTAAAATTTAATAAAAAATCCTATTTATAAATCAGTTTATAAAGTTATTTTTCATCTTATATTATTAAATCATTTCGAATAACCAATAAATTTCTTAAATCCGATATTTAGCCAATAGGTCATAATAATTATTTTATAAAAACAAGCATTACTCGCTTTTACAATTTTAATCTTTAAAAAAACATAATTGTTAGGTATTTTTAGATATATTATATATCATAAATTATAGAATAATTATTTTTCCGTATTATATTATGATATAAATTACTATATTGCAGCAACATTATAGTCTATATCACCATCGATTTCCACGTTAGAATGATGTGTTTTAGCCAATGCAATATTTTCTAAAACATCTAACCCATTGAAAAGAAACTTCCAGTTACAGAAGATAAATTCTTAGGGATTGTTTCTATTCTAAGTCATGTTTTGGATATAGATTAAACGTGGGTTATAGAATAAACACAATAGCATACTAAATTTAATTTTTAAACGTTTAGCATTTGTATAGCTTTTTTTTGACTTGTAGTTTTAAGTGAAATAGTATATATATCTTATATATTAAGGCTGATCACTACCAGCCACATACGAGAATCTCAAATATTTGAGAGCCACAATCAGTTTCTTTTTGGGTCAAAGAGAGCCTCGTCAATTTTTTCAGGTAATTTTAACAATGATTTCAAAAATTGTTTATTTTATATTTCACCTGCATTTATTTCGTATAGATTCATACTACTCTTTACAATAAATGAACAAATTACAAATATATTATCATTTTTTTAAACTAAATAGGTATATTTGCACTATATTAACTATTGATTTTCGTGGTATGGAGCAGCACTGAAGGTACCAAAGAGCCGCAATTTGGCCACCGTAGTTATATATATATTTACTTACCTTTGCTATAAACTCGCATCATCTAAAATCTTATAAATCTGTCGATATAAACATACTTTTCAATTATAATTTAATGAAACTTCCATTATCTAACGAAAATTTAAGATTATCAAACTAGGAAAACTATGGATGCTTTTTATAGGGCCTATATCTTTTTTTTTTCTTTAAATAACTCTTACAAAAAATATTTTAAAGTGAAATTATTTAAAAATACAACTATCACATTTATTAATTTTTCTTTTAAGATAAAAATTAAATTACAGTAATTTATAAAACTGATATTAAAACATTGTATACATTTTATAATGTAGATTAATATAAAAATGAATTTTATGTATATCGAATTTTTCCTCTACATTATACTAAGATATTATATCACATATATATCTGAAAAATTGATATTCAGAAAATAAAATTATAACGTCTACGCCTATTTATAAATAAATGAGAAATAAAGAAAATATTGCAGATTTTATTCATTATAAATACGTTGTCATAGAAACCAGCTCGATTTAATAAAATAATCGTGTTATTATTACTTTCAATATAAGTTAAAATTTTATCCAAAACTTATAATGAATTCATGAAGATATTTTATTATCGTTAAGTAATTTTCTTCGGGAGAATGCGTAAAATTATGAAAGTTTTAGCAATTTAAATATTTTATATGTCAATCGTAATTTTTTAAATCTAAATCTAAGAAATTTGAAAATAGACTTAAGGAATTTTCCACGAAATTTGTGAAGACATTTTAATGCTTTTAGTACTGATATAAGTCTAATAATCGAATGGAATAGTTAAATTATATTCTACTTAAGAAAAAAACATCCATTAAGCCAGTAGTTTCCAAACTTTCGCGTGTTTGCGTCTCCTTTTTTCATACAAAATTCGTACTCCCCTTCATTTTCATAACAGTCTAATTTTGTAAATACTTTCTACTTACAATTTAATACTACAAAATAATATATCATTGAAGATATCGCAACTGGCAATTCTTTTTCAGTCACTAAACGAGATCGATATTTTGTCTTTAAAACAGATACAGCACAAAGTTTCTGAATACGTGGATATACGTATTTATAACTCTTTTGCTGTTTCATTTTTTCTTCGACACCAATTTGAATATTAATCTATTTATTTATTTATCTGAAAAATGATGTTTTTGTTAATTCTTGCGTGCCTCCCTGGCCATAGACTGGCGCCCCACAGTTTGGAAAACACTACATTAAGCTTAACTATTATTGGCATTTAATGCTGATAGATTTATAAACCCTTTCATTTGCATGCGACCAGTATTGTAAAATACTAGTCGCATGCAAACCATCACTACTTCATTTCGTTTTGGTTAGATATATTATTCGAGTAAAATTTTTGTAAACAGTTAAGTGATTCTTGCTGAATATATTTTATTATAGTACTGAATATAGCATTTCTTTCTTGGCATTTAAAATTTAGCCTATTTTATAAATTTAAATACTTAAATATTATTCTGTGAAAGGAAGAGAATTATGAAAAAAATCTGATAATAAACAATGAATATAAAATTAAATGATGCTGTGATTAAAAGGTAAACTGATGCATCAATATTTCACCTGAATATGTACCATTCTCGGTAATTTTGAATAATTATTTATGAACAAACTTAAGTATATTTCCGGTTGACTTAATTATGCATACTATAACGATTCTAATGAAAAAATTTAAACTATTATCTAAATTAATCCCATTTTATTCTACCCTATTTTTAATTCAAGAAATTCGTCATCTAGAATTGTTATCTATCGCTTCTCAAGAACTGGTTTTATTTTACTAAATTATATATTCTATAGATTGTATCTGGCTCTGCTATTTCCATAATCATAAACTATCAAGTTCTGCTGTCTATGAGAAACACAAGGAATTCACAAAGCACTTTAAGCAAAGTAATTAAATGTCTCAATTTAAAATATTAGTTTCTTTTTTAAATAGATTTACAAGAAGCCTAGAAGAAAAGATGAAAAATCACTTTATAATTAGTCAATAAAATTATACTATTCTTGCGTAGTATACATGTTACGGTCAATGATATACCGTAACATATATAAAACAGCTGTTATTTTTTTTTCCTTTGCCATATTAAAGATTTTTACATATATCAGGATGAGTTTAATCAATTAACTATTTAAAAAAAGGAAACAATATTCTATCTACATTCTTTCTTTTCTAATCACAATCATCTGTACCAATAGTATGATTAACATTTCATCTCTAATTAGTTCGCAAAAAATGCAAGAGTCCTTGGCTTTTAAGTAGAAACAAGAAGAATTAAGTTCCAGCAGATAACAAGTTCAGAAAGTTGACATATATTACGGCATATAGTATGCCTTTTATAGCATAATAATATGCCTAATGTATTACATCTCAATTCTTGTAACTTTTAAGAAAGCATTTTAACAGATATACGGTAGTAATTTATATTTCCCTTGGGAACTGTAAAGCTATCTCTATGGGAGGCGAAAAAATGGCCTGAAAAAACTGCCAATAATTCTAATTATAATGCATATAAAAGGCCCTATAAATCAATAAGAAAAACATAATTCTTTATTTATAAGCATGTCATTTAATGGAAAAAAAATATTGCATGCGTGTTAAGATTTACACTTATATCCATTAACTACTTTCCGAATAAAAGCGAAGATGATATCATCGTGTCGTCTATTTTCACTAATAATCTTTAACGTAATTAGTTTATTTTTGCGAAATTTAATATTAATGTTTTACCACTAAAAATAATTCTCCATGCCGCAACATTTAAACTTCTAAAACTTCAACCATTTAAAAATGATGGACTTTCAAATTTCTCGGATCCTCTTTTAATATATCCAAAATATTAATCGGAATTTTATGAAAATTAGATCAAATCGTTAAAAATGATCTCGATGATATATATAAATTAACCTTTATCTTCAATAGTTGAAAAATGTCGGACGTTCAAACTTTGAACGTATCTCCTTAATAACTTTTCAATTATTTGATCGAATTTTATAAAATTTAGCACAGCGTTAGCCTATGAAGAAGTTATCAAATTTAGAATAAGATTAGTTAATCTTGTAGATTCATCGGACTAAAATTGGAGGACGTTCAATCATCCGAAGTTATCATAAGAAATCTTTATTGTCTGTATATTTTGCTGAGAAATCTCAGAAAAGATTTCTATGCAAAAACATATACATATTCATTAATAACTTTTTATATCAATATTTTTATTAATATTTATATTATAAATATACATTAATAACTTTTTATATCTAACTCCGCTTTAGTAAAGGAACTGGAATAATTTTAGGCAGCATTTTTAGAACGTCGTGATTCTAATAATTGAAAGGAAATTCTTAAGAAATTCTTTATTAAGGAAATTCTTGATACCCATTTTAAGACACAGGATTTTGAATAAATCATATTTTATATATAATATACAGTTATATATTATTTACAGTTGTTTCTATGTAGGTGTCACAGTATCAGCATTTATTTAGCGACAGCCTACTAAGAACTACTGTTATTCTGAATATCTGTAAGTATTGAACATAAGTTTTTATTTGAATTATTTAATTTTTGTTTTAATAAACAAGATCAAATTATGGAAAATCATATAGGCCTATATTAGTAAGCAGTTAATGAGTACAGTACAGTATTTCGTTCAAAATATTATTAAAATTATTTATTTATTTAATAATAGATTTTTTTTTACAATTTTACGTAACGAATAGCGTTAATATGGTTTCATTTAATGTTAATTAAAAAAAATTAATATTAATCGTTAATAATATTTTGTAAAATATAAAATTAAATGAAATCGAAGCATAACAATAATAATTTTATATATAGCGGGCCTATAATAAAGACAAATTTGGAGTTACATTGATGTATAGGGTACACTGGATCTGGCAAAATATATAAGAAAGTGCTCTAGATGTTATTAAATTATGCATTTTAAAATATTCTACTTATCTGTTTTAAGAATAATATATAATTACATTACTGTATTATAAATATAGATTCAGATATATCAATCGTAGAATACATATTTTAGATCAGGAGTTTCTTAACCTTTTGATGACTCCATACCCACAATGGATTGTCCAACATGATCTTATACTCCTTTAAGAAGATTCTATCTCGTTCCATTCACGAACTATCCAAGTATAAATTAATGCATTAAATAAATAAATACCAGTACCCAGAGATCGAATCCCATACTCCCAGCATTTGGTTTCCATACCACAAGGGATATGGATGCCCCTCGGTTAAGAACCCCTGTTTTAGATTATTTTATAATAGGATATTTAATGATAGCTACCAATTCTTGAACATGCTTTGTTAAGAACATATAAAAACAGTAAAATTAGTAATAATAATTTTCAATTATAGTGAATCGGGGGAAGTAGCTTATTTTTTTTTTTTTTAGTTTGTTAGTATTTAAGCAGGTGGCGATAGAAAGTGGTATATTATAACCTCCTATAAGCCCGCCAAAAATATAGAAGATGGCTATTATCAGATTATCAATTACTCGCATTGAAAATCGAAAAATTCCCAGTGAGTGTTGGAATTTTCATCAAAAATTATATAGTCATTTTTTGAAGTAATATTATTAATCGTAATAATATCAGCGTAGTAAAAAAATAATATATTTAATGTGTAGTGATACTTTAAACAATGCTTTCGATGTCGTTCTAATTTACTCATTTCAAGTTACGTGATTAAAAGTTTCATCTCACCCTAATCAACAGTGAAAGATATAAATTTTTGAAACAGGATTATATGCCGAATTAAAATTTTTGTATTTATAATTTGTTATCATAAATTAAATGACAAGAACCTATATTAGGATTCAAGCAGAAATCTGATTGGAAGAAAGTTTAAAACTTGCAACATAACATATAAACAGAGGAGGCATGAATTGCTTCAATACTTCACAGATATATAATAGGCCTATACCTATTTTACAGGAGGTTAAAAAAGGAGATTATAGAAAAATGACAATGAAAAATATAGCATGGGCTCACATACTAAATGATTCATTATATGTATAATGCTAATTGTATATGAAGGGCTTAGAAAAAACTGTTAAATCCATTTTCTATTAAATGTTTGGGATAGCTTGTTTTATATGGACAACTCTTACATCTTTCTTAATCAAAAGAAATTATTCTATATTAATTCGTGACTTTCATGATATGCAGCCACACTAAAGATACCAAATAGTCGCATGTGGCTTACCAGCCGCAAATTGGCCACCCCTAAATATCTGATTTAATTCTTCTAATTTTATAAAAAAAAATTAAATAATTTATTCTATTAAAATATACGTGATATAGTGAATAAGAAGTTTATTGGATGAGTAAAGAATTCATTTTTGCAATTTATTAAAGTGCATATCATCAAAAGCGCAGTGGCATCATACTCCGAATATTGAGGTAAGATGACTAAATGTAACTTAAAAAAAAAAATTATAAATAATGACCCTATTGTTATTTCAAATTTTTGATTGAGTCATAAATGCAAAACCCATGTAAGTTTAAGTATAAAAAATATGAAATGAAAATATTCGAATTTAATATGAGTTTTAGAGTCAGAAAAAGAAAAGGTTGGTCAACTTCCCCCGATTCACGATAAAGTACAGTTTTTTAATACTAAAAATTTATATTCTTATATAGTTTATTTTACAATTAAAGTGTGTATTTAATCACGCAAGCTAAAAAATTTTTTAAATATGTAGTCTAAATACGCCAAAGTCTGTTAAACAACCATCTTATATAATCTTGATCATTTGATAAGTCATTTTTATTTATATTCAGTCATATTAATTAACATATCAAATTAATAAATGATAAAACTATGTAATCGTGATATCGCGTGTCACTTAAGAGACTAACGAAATCATTTTTTTGTTAAATTTTGAATAATTCTGTTAACTTAAAAAATGGAAAACAAAATATCTAAAAATGCTTAACCGAATTAAAAATAAGATATTTTTTTGGTTTGGTTCACTATTTTAATATAAAAAATTAAAGAGGCATTGCATGCGACTGGAAATTTACATCGCCTCTATATTTTTAAAAATGAAACATGGAGGCTTAAATTTTCAAAAAAAAAAGTATAAAATCTTGAATTAATTTTTTGTAAATTTTAAAGATCAGAGTCTTTATAATGTTAATAATCGGTGAAGTTTAAAAATACAGTATATTTTTTATCAATCTAATTACTTACCTCACAAAATCCAAGTGTGAAGTTTATATAGTCTTGTTCCGAACACTCTATATTTAAATATATTTTTTTACACTTTTTATTAATTTTAATTTTAATTAGTTATCCTAAATGGCATTCAAATTAACTATTCGAAGTATTAGTGTATAGGTTGGTGGAATAATTGCAATAAAACTCTTAATCGATTAATATATATCCACATAGCGATTAATCCCGGCCTTATACTAGATAATTAGACATATTAAAAGTGTTATATTCGAAATAAATGTAAATATAGTAATACCCCCTTCCTGGTCCCAGTATTACGTAATAGGTGGGACCAGGAAGCATAGCATAAGTCGCAACAACAGCTTAACAATAGATCCCCAAATTTAACTTCAGGTAACTTATATATGGATATGCATTAGGTTCTTAACTGGCTCTTTTATTACCAAGAAAGCAACAAATTATAAAAGTTTATAAAATGTAATTGTAATTAAAGACTTTTAATCAATAAATCAGCACATGAAATGTGTACATTACATATGCACTATGTAATTGTGAAACAAACGAGTGGGCGAGGAGACAGGATGAGAGGTTATGTATCTCCAAATTTACCTAAGTCGGGTTTACGTAAATCATGATATACTGTAATAAGATCAAAACTAATAAAAAGTTAGTTAACATATTATAGGCCTATTCTGAATATCTGCATTTGTTCATTTATTAAAGTGCTAGTATCGAGGGTTGACGACAATTACTGATCGAAAACTTTTTCCTTTTCGGTCGTATTTTCAATTATAATTTATGTTTCTGAAGTATTAAATCAATTTAAATAGATTTAAATCTACATTTATTCTAGAAAAAAGCCTGTTCTCGAATACTGTTCATTAAAGCTTCTTCAGATAAACCATCTTTCTATATTATCTATTAATATTTATATATAATATTATTATTGTTTATGACAGGGTTGTCCAACCCGCGCCCCAGCGCTGTAATGAATACAGCCCAACATAAAATCGTAAACTTCCTTAAAACTTTGAGATATTTATGCGCTTAATGGAAGTTTTTATTATTTAAGTACCTATCTATATTTCCTATTTCTACTTTCTAAAATATTTCTTATTTCAATGATTAAAACTTCTTAATCTGTTCAATGCCTTTAAAAAAATTTCTGAACGAAAGAAGTCAAAGATCCTATGACATTTTTGCCTCTTTGTCATGGTGGATATCATATATTGTATATTATTTACTAACTTTTTGTTTAACAACTATCGTCGGAATAAGTATATTTTATGTGCAGCCCGAGACTATTTTTTTCTTTCAAATGTAGTCCACGTTAAAAGATTGGACATCCCTGATTTATACTGTCTAATTATATTATTTAATAAAGATTTTTCTAGGAGAATGTTGCATAATAAATTGAAGCATAGCGCTAATATCAAATATATACAAAAACAGGCCGAAGATCATGTTATGTCCTCAATCGTGTAAACAGATTTTTAAGTATAATGAAGTAACCAAGTTTAAAATTAATTAGCCATAAAATATACTGATATTTAAAATGAATAATCTAAGAGTCGCATTCTTATATAGTGAGAAGTCTTCAGTATGAGAAATTTTAAATAAATTCACAAGAATAATTTCTGTTTTTTGTAAATAAAGAAAATTCGTTCATAAAAGCAATTTTATTTTATAGAGGAAAAAGTATATGATCGACTACTAAATTATAAGTCATTCCTATATATTTTTTTTTTCTTTTGAAATATTAGTATTTTGAAAATAAAAAATTATTATTTATACTTAATGAGGCAAATTTAGTTCTGAAAGTGTAAATTCTTTTGATAGAAATTTTGGATGTTAAAATATATTACTGCGCTAAATAATATACTATGCATATTCAGTGGCATCAAGAGATATCGCCGAGTCCGTGGGAAAATTTGCATGGATCCTAAGTAATTTTAAAGTTATGAGATTGTGACAATTTTTTATCTCGCTTGGGACTCTAATTTTCAGCACCGTCCTTCTACGGTTAATTAGCGTGTAAAAAAAAAAAAACAAATTGTGAGATGATGTTCGGATCCCTGTGAATCCCGGGCAATTTTACCCCATCATCTCTATTCCCTGGTCTGTGCTATATATACTATAGTATATTTACACTATTCAAGGAACTTGAAAAGATAAAGCATTTGACTCGAAAATTCGTCATTTAGTAATTTTTGTTCCATTTTCCAGTATTGTGTACAGCACCTACGTTTCTGTAATAATATGATTATCTTTAATGTTATTATATAGTTGCGTTACGATATTGTTAATTAAATTGATCGATAAAAAATAATTTTTTTTTAATTTATACTAATCAATAAAAACTAAGAAAGTTAAGCCTGTTTAGATAAAAAGCTTAAAGTTGTAGCTGGCATAAATAAGAATAGTTTCAGCATAGAATAAGATAGAATTTTTCTTTTTGTCTTTTACGTTATGAAGATTATATTTTCCTAGCCTAAACAATTGGAGAAAGATGGCAGAATACGTCCTTCTTTTTTATTTTTTTTACTAAATATAGAATAGTATAATTCTTACAAAATCAAATATACTTTATTAATGTTCATTTAATGCTTTCCTCATTTTTTTGAATTACAGTTTTAAAAATATCCACGAAAGAAATGAACAGTTTATACATCTTAATTAACAAATAAGTTATAAGACTAGATGTCAAAAATGATTATTATATTTGCATATGATTAAATTATTAAATCTTTACGAAATTAATTTTTTTCCCCTTTTTTCAAATTACACGCAAAAATTTCATTCGCAATAATATCAGCCAACCCATTGATTCTTGGCAAAGAATAGTTTCATTATATGTGATAAATTTAACGATTATAACATTTAAAAAAATCATTTAAAGTTTATCTTTTAAAATTTGAAAATGGTTTTTATAATATTAACGAATTTTACATAATATCTTACTGAAGAAATATCATAGTTCACAGAACAGAATGAATGACTTTATAGGAGTTTGACGAATTTCAGATTTATTGACTGTCTCCGCAGAATAGATATATAGGGTCAAAATATATTTAAATAAAAATATTTTTCTTATTAATTCACTAATTTATTATATTATTTAGGAAATTTGTGAAAGAAACTTCTATAAACACTTTAATTTTATCATTATTCTAAAGCATATTTTGGTGCATGCGATTTTGGTATTTACATATTTCGGTAATGCTCTTTTTTTCTAAGTTCTTACTATCAATTCTAATGAATGTTTCTATAAAATATTAATCTTTAAATTTACATTCAGAAATGTAATTTTCTCTCTTTTCTGTTATTATTATTATTATTATTATCCAAAATAATAAAAATCTATACCATATAATTTTATGTTACGCAAAAATAAAGTATGAGAAGCATTCCATTAAGAACATACTATTATTTGTAAATTCCAGCACTCAAATTATGTTACATTCATCGTCATTTTCTATATTAAACTAACACAAATATACTTAAAATTAATTAAGTAATTATTTATTAAATATATTAATTACGTTTCTACTTAAATAAAATTGATAAGCATCGAAGATGCTAACTATGCGTCAGAATGCGATAGTCTATCGATTACAACGCGACTAATTCTTTATACGCACAGATAAATGACAATTATGTTTTAAACTATGCCAATATGTTCTTAAAATTGCAAGTTCGATTAATTTCATAGTCTGTACGTTATAGTCGTTTCGACTCCCGTCAACCAAACGTTATCATTTTTCGACTGCACAAACAAAATTCGAAGATATTAAAACTTTGATTTGATACCGTCAAAATTGTTTCGATATTAAAATATCAAAATCCTTTCACGAATAATATCAAAGATATATAAAAAAACAAAAGAAAAACTGTCGAGCGTACTAAAGAAAAATATTAAAACACTCTTTAGGTTATCCTAGAACTCGAATGTATTTCATTGATTTCGGATAAACGTAGAGGTTATTGTAAGGTTTGAGCGAAAATTATTTCGAAATGCCGAATAATTTCTTACTTTATCAGTATAAATCGCTAGTTGTTTTTGAGATAATTGTATATCAATGGATATACAGTAACCATTTAAGTTATGTAATGCAAAAACTCTATAAATACAAAAGTGTTGCGAGAAATATGATGATGATAAAGAGGAAGAAAAAAAGAGGAGATAACTTCACTCTAAACAAAATTATTATTGTTAAAAGCTTATTATTAATTTTAATCTAATTATTATAAGTTATATAAACTGAGTAAAGCCGTTTTTACGTCTAAATTTGAAAAAAAAAATTTAGAATTTTTGGTTTTTATTTTCGTCTAAATATCGATTTATAACAAAAAAAAGTCAAAGTATTAAATTGAAATGAATTGAATTAATTATGTCAAGAACTTTTCAGAACTATTGTACAATTAATAATAAAAAAAAAATTAATATTTTCTAATATGGAATTGAAAAATACCGTACATGCAACGGTAATACTCAAAAATATACGATAACATTCTTAATTGACAAAAATACCTTCCTAGTCGCTTTTCTTTTATATTTATCGTGTTAATTTTTATAGGAGAAATTGTCTAGTTTAAAAATGATGTAAAAATCGTTTATGAATGTGATTAACTAGCAACAATGTCAGTGCGTAATAAAGAAAGAAATTTCTCCTTAAATATACTCCTTTTCTCGACTATTCCCTAAACGTAACATTAGTGATGATTGCGACAATGGTTACAATCAACCAACAACGATTAATCTCCTCTCGCAAATGGTTATGTCAAAACGTGATTTAATATACTATCTAAATTCTAAATTCATGCGGAAACAAAATTTCTACAAAAATTGCAAAGTAGTTGAATAGCCTTCATAATCTTAAACTATAGTTTCTTTCCGTTTGCACTGTTTCTTTCTGCCGTTAATTTCTATTATCTAATTTTCTATACGAAAATTTCTGTACTATTTTCATTTGGAGGTTATATTTTTTAAGATATTTGCAAACAAAAACTGCTATGTGATATTCATTTTCGGGTTAATCGATAAATTCCTAGACTTATAGGAGAAATAAAGGCGAGTACAGATCTGTGCATCATAGAAGTTTTCTTCGATGCAAATAAATTTTGATAGCAATTATAATAAATTATAGATACTATTAATAAAATCAAATTATTAACAATTGTTTTCTTTGTAACTATTATATTATCATATAACGGAACTGAATGAAGTTCATTTAAACTTATGTATGATGTATTCTATCTGTTATAGAACTGATATTAAGACACAGGCTACGTCATATTTTAATAACCTAAATTCTGATTTATTAACGAAAATATAAAATAATTTTTAAAAATTATGAATAGCCTTATTTCTACATTTTGTTCGAATTTTATAAGTTTTCTGATGTGTATTGTAACGAAAGCGTAAGAATCGTTAGAAATTAGTGATGAAGGAAAAAAAAAGTAGAATATTAAATGCTTATTTCTTTCTAAACATCTTTTTGTCAACGAAATTTCTGTATCTCAATGATTAATGAAGTAATTTTTTTCTAATAAATGTAGTTATTTGTCTCTAAGTATAAGCTAAGATTTATATCCTTAAGATTAAACTAACTCCAGTTAGCTTAAATCAAAACTTAGTTCCACACAAGAAATGTAGAATTTCGCTGTCAAACCATATATTTTATGATATTCAGTTATAAGTTATCTCATAGATGTAGATATACTGTATATAAAAGCTTTGATATTAACTGAAATATGCTTAAATTTAAGCATATTTCAGTTAATATCAAAGCTTTTTATGTATATCTACATCTATGAGATAACTTATAACTGAATACCATAAAATACATGGTTTGACAGCGAAATTCTACATTTCTTGTGTAGAACTAATTTTTTCATCCCGAAATTTTTCCTGTATCAATTGCGAATTCTTTCATCCTTAAATCTTCTTTTTTTTCTTCCCCAATATGCTTTCTCATATTTTAAATATTGTTTACACCATGGCGGTTTTCGTATTTTTCCCAAATTAACATAATACTAGTACAAGAATTAATTGGTTTCTTATACAAAATTTTAAATTTCTCACTAGCCTTTCAAACTTAAATCCGCTTCATTAACATAGAAATACCATCGAAAGATAAAAATTAATTTATTTTGATTAATTTTGATCTTTTGTTTTGCTAAACTTCTCGAAAAATTTCTCCTTTCCTTTAATAGCTTAACACGTTAATAGCTTTTCAACAGGATTATCAATACAATTAACATAATAAACTTAAAGTAAATTAGCAACTGATTTAGTTTATTCTAATTTATTAAAACCTAATAAGACAAAACTATTTACTGGGGCTCGAAAGCAATTATAATATCATTACAGAAGCTAACAAAGAGATAATAGTTCTAAATTCCGTCTTTTCGATAGCTTCGCGTATTGATTGATGAGCTAAATGAAGAGGAAAAGAGCCTTGACAGTCAAACTAGTAAATTTTTCTCCCTTTTATCTAGATAAATAGTTAAAATATAGAAAAAGAAAAGCATACGGAATTAACTCTTTATAAAACTCTATAAAATGCTATTAAAGAAACATTAATATTTTAAAGTGATTAACTCTTTAAAAAAAGGATTCAAAATTCATAAAAAAAAGGAGATATTTAAGCTTTAGAATAAAGATTATCAGAAGCGATCACTCGATGGTTATTAATTCGTTAAATTTATAAGAATTAATGTGTTTATACTCTCGAAAATACTGTCATCTTATTTAAAAAAAACGAATGTTTTTACAATTTACTTTTATTTTTTATTAAAAAAAAGTAGACAGTTTTGCATTTAGACATTCTCCTGCATTGTTTAAGTCAGGTAAGTTTTATTTTTTTACAGGTTTTCAATTTAATTCAGTCGAAATTATTTTGATTATTATGTCCTATCTATGTCCTCTTTTAAACACACTTATCATAATTTGTGTCTGTTTTAGAAAAAAAAAACCAAATATTTTTACCATAAAATTAATAATTATCTCATTATCCAAAGAAGGATGCATTTTTAACAAACTAAGACAAAAAATTTTGGAAAGAAAAGCGTCATGTCGTAACATAATTGACTATTAATCAAAACTTAAACAAGCAGATTATGCGATTTATAATTCTAAATCCCACACTGTATATACCATTCTGTAATTAAAAAAAAAAAAAATGCCAACCAACCTGAACTCTAGACTCGGTCAGACCGATTCTCATGGCCAGCTCTTCCCTCATAAAAATGTCAGGATAATGAGTTTTTACGAAACTCCTTTCGAGCTCTTGCAATTGCGCCGGAGTAAATCTGGTCCTGTGTCGTTTCTGTTTGGTTGGCTTTGTCTCCGAAGACTTGCTTTCCTCTTCTCTACCCATTAATGGTCTTCCGGCAGTAAACACCGTCCTTAATTGGCTAACATCCATTTATTTATTAGACTTTCCTCGACTTAATTAAATTGTCCGGTGGAGTTTAATCACCCCTTAAGCGTAGTCAATCAACTTAATGAGAATTTACCCAACAGGTTTGGGATCGGTCGAAGACGTGCGATATGTCTTACGTCTCTCTTCCGTTAGCCACCAGTATCCTGCATCGTTCCACCAATAAGATACCGAATGCTTTTGACGTCATTACAGCCATCCAATACCATCTTATTTTCCTTTATATTTAATAAGGAAGAAATGATGTTGATTGTTTTATTAGATTTTCTCCTTTAAACGGGAAATTTTTGTATTATGCTGGTGACGTTTCCCAAATGAGTTTTTTTTATTTTTATTTTTAATATAAAAATAGTTATGTAAACTATCGCGTTATTTAACGCTTTATAAAAATTCTGATTAAAAGAATCAGTAGGCCTATTTAATATGGCGCTTGTTTAAATCACTTTGTTAACTATTACAAACGCGATTTTTTTGCTTCGATCCGTAAAAATCTTAATAAAAAAAATTAATTCTTACATTTTGTAAGTAAGTGTTTTTAAGATTTTTATAAGAGTAAAATTGCATTTTCGATATTCCGTACATCCCATTCTTTTCATTAATTTTTCGATTCCTGCCTCTGTTGTCACGTTGCTATAGCGACCGTAAGATTCTCTACCAAAATGTTCAAAATTAAATCTCGTTTTCTATTTAGGAAATTATTAGAAATAGAGTTATTATTTATTCATTATTTTAAAAACTTATGAATTTTTATACAGTTATCTAAGCTTAATAATAATAAAAATAAATAAACTTAGTTTCGAAGAATTTCAGTGTTCATAGATTAAAAAAAAAAAGAAAAATATATTTCTCACTGTTGGCGTAAAATCTCCTGTATAAATACACTGTTCGCATTTCTATGCAGTCCATTAGCGAGTCTCTAGTACTTTCTTTGATTTCTTCCCAGTCTATCGATCGTTCGTTTAACATCACCTATTGGTTCTTCAAATTTTTTGTGATGCAACCTTATAATAATCTTAAGTTTATACCAATATATGAAAGAACTTTTGAGGCATTTTTCTACACATAGACCAAAGATTTACCAATTTCTATATTTCATACCTCTTCCAAGCTTATTTCTTCCTACTTATCTTTCTGTTCTCAAAGATCTCATATTTTTCTTATTAGATCCACTTTTATACAGTACAACTGTTATTTTCCGTGACATTTTTTTCACTGATGCCTTCATAGATAAATTTAAAATATTCTTTCTGATTTCTTTATTCAGTTCTACTATTTATTTTATAATATAAAGATCTAAAATAATTATGTTCATAACTGATGATTATTTTCTCTTCGTTATATCTTCATAAACTGTTTTATAGGCTATAAGTAACATTTTACGTATAACAAGCATTTTATAAGTTATTCAGTAGTTTTTACTTAAAAAAAAAATACGGAGACGGTTTTCCTTACTGTTAAATATAATCATAACTAAAAATTAAATTTGGAATTTGTTTCTGAACCACCATATAGAAATTGCATAATTTAGAAAATTAAATGAAAAATATCAAGTATGAAAAATATAAAATTACCTTTGGGATTGGTGTAGATTGACAGGCGAGAGTTTTTTAGCTCTTCTATAAATGATTAGCGGGTCCTTGGAAACGGGGGTAGAAAGCGAAACATGCAACTGATATTACGTCACAATTGAAGGCGATAATGAACTTTTTGGAAAACCGTCTCTGCTTTATCGTTCCCAATAAATGACAAAGCAAAGAATGAAGTGTTACCTTGGTAACAATAAGAATGAATATGTGGGGATGGAATGTTTCAATCTGACTCTTCTCGTTACATTAATGATATTTTTTTCTATTTGTATCGATTTTTCTATGAATACATTTAAATGCCTGCAGTGTTGATTTTTATAAAATTATAGAGCTATATGCCAATACTTATATATTCATCACTTTTTTAATTACTAAATATTTATGAAAGAGTGAACTATAAATAAAGATAACAAATAAACTGTATTTTTATACGGTGCAAAATTTTCTTAATTAATAATTAAAATTATTTAACTTAAATGTCGATTATTAAAATTTAAAAAAAAAACTTTAAATTTTATTAAAATTATATTTGATAGTGTTTTTTATAAACATGCATAAATATAAATTAATTATGGAAATGAGATTTATTTAAATTACGTAATTTATGCATAAATTATAATAAAATTATAATTTTTTGATGAAAAGTAGAAAAGATATACAGCATACTTTTAAATGCTTAGACATAAAAAATTGTTTGATTCACAATAATAAAATTATTGTTGCATAAAAATGTAAGAAATTGATGAAACATTGTTATAGTAAACATTGATTTTACTATAATAATGATTCATTTAATCATAATTAATAATAGCTAATTATTATTCATACAGTATTTTTTTATTATATCGTATAAATTTATTTATACGATATATTAAACAAATACTGTATGAATTATAAATTATAC
>WUQG02322034.1:0-86071 GCA_011317285.2 Androctonus mauritanicus | reverse complement strand
GAATTGTCTTTATGTTTTTAAATTTTATTGTTTTCGAAATCGTTTAATGTGAAGCTTGAAGAGGACATTTAAAACGTTGAAAACGTTAGCTTTTCTTAATAAAGTGTGTTTTTGAATTATGTTACTGCATCTAGTGCTTGAATTCATCTGTCTTTGGTATTAAACACTCAAACATAATATATCTATACTATTACCTGTGCAATTTTCAAACTTATTATTTTGAATTAGTTTACTCATGTGATCATAATGTTATACTAATCTCTGAAATTTCTGGAATATTAGATAAATTTTTTCCTATTATCAACAATAAAATCATTTAATTAAAAAATTTCCATTAAAAAAATATCAAAATATCTATTCTGTGAAAAAATATTATACTCTTTATAATTTATTGAAATATATATGGATAAATTATGAAGAGTATAATACTTTTTAAAAGATTTGATTCTGATAAATTATTTTTAAACATAAATTTTATTTTTCTGAAAATAAAAGTTTTTAAAATTTAATAAAATCAGTATTAATTTATAAGATACTTAATGTTAAAAAAATAAAAATAAATATTTACAGATTTTTTGATGCTAATTATTTTACTAAAACTAAGAGATCAAAATAATAAAAAATTATTTAAAGAATTACATAGATTAGATTTAATATTTTTCTATAAAATGAAAAAAACATAATTATAATTCAAATTTAATTGTGAGCAGAAAATATGTTGTTATATTAGAGATAGTAATCTAGAATAATAAAGCTATTTAGAATAGCAAAAATATGGATATTCATATATCAGCAGTATGCCAAATGGTAGTTACAATTAATACACAATTACAGTAACACAATTAATTGATAATTATAATAGGCAATATGAGTTATCTATTGTAGTTTTTGGGCAATAGTATATCAATGGATTGTAATTTAACAGCTTTCTAATAGTGCAACATGATAATAGATACCAAAGAAACAATCAGCTATGAATTAATAATCTAATTTTCATAAATTAAATGTTTATAGATTATAAAATAAGATTCAGATTTATCATTCTAAACTTTTATTTCATACTTTTTTAATCCATTCATTTCATTTCATAACTAATATTATAAATTTTAAATTTAATAAATATATATTTGATTATATTTATAGCTATGTTTGATGAGTGGGGAAATAATAAAAATAAGCAAGAATATGAATTTAATATTTGAAACTGAAGATTTGACCTATGCTTCACCTGCAACGGTTTCTCGTTGCGGAATGATTTTTATGGAATCAAACGAAGTAATTTCACTTTCAATATTTTAAAATTTAATTTTTATTTAATTATGTTTTTATAAAGGAGTTTTCAAATATAAAATACATATTTTATTTGGCAATTTTTACATTTATTTACAATATTTTAAAAACAGGTAATTTTATTATATTCATTTTCCACCTGCATAAAAAAACTTGATTTTCACTAGATAAATTTTCATAAAATTTAATATAAGTATTCCTCAAGTTATGAATGTAATTCATTCATCAGCTCTGATATGCAATCTTTTCTCTTGCCAAGACTGTATATCAATATAATATTGACATTGACTGAATGCATGCAAAAGTTATTAAACCTCTTGGAATAAGCACCCAAAATTCCACTTTAGAGGCTTTAAAAATTGCTGTTAAACAAAAATGACATAAAGTAATAAATATGATTATACATATTTTTAATAAAACTTACTAGAGGGAATATACTAACCAAATATTTCAAATCAAATAGCCTAGTGACCAAATTTGGAGTTGAACTATAATTTAATAATTATTTATAAATCAAGGCTTCGATGCTACCATCTATTGAGTTAATTAATTATTAATTCAGTCTATCATAGCTTTGATTTATAAATAATAATTAAATTACAATTTAACTTCAAATTTAATCATTAGATGTATTTCGTTTGAAATATTTGGTTAAAATATGGTTACACTGAAAGATCGTCCATATTATGACATTGATGTATAATTATTAAATTTCTTAATATAATAAAAATTATAGACAAGTAAGTGTTTTTAGCATAGCACTGTAAACTACAGTTATAATGTGTATTAGTTTTTAATATATCTGTTATTATGTTAGCTACTTAGAGATACTAATTGATATTATTCTTTCCTCATAGTAAACCCCTACCCATACAATAGAAGTGGTTTTGGAACCATCTTTATACTATACCAGTCCATCCTTGATACTGCATCTGAATCCACCTCTCCACCCCTTCATGCTAGGAAAAACAACTCTGAAGCTAAATCTGGACACCATATAATGCTTAACCATCTCAAGAATGTAACCGTGTGACTTGTCCCATTTAAAAGTTGAATGAACACTTTGCAAATCCAAGAAATCCTTCTATCACAACATAGAGTCTATAATAATAATCCTAAGACTATTGGAGCGTATAATCTGCTAGCATCAACACACAAATGCAAAGAGGAAATATCCAAGAGGATTTCAAGAACAGTAGTAGGAGCAGTCCTCATAACTGCTGTGATGATCAGACAGGCCAATCTTTGAATCTTTTCAAGTTCAGATCTGCAAGATTTTTGAACTTTTTGCCACCAAAAAAGGGCATCATAGGTAATAGTGGGTCTCACAACATGGTGTATATCCAGTATAGCAATCTTGGTTTAACTCTCCATGTCTTATCCAAAATGCCTTTATAATTCCATAGGGCTTTATATAGGCTTTCATAACAATAGTCTGTATATGGTTTCTAAGTTGATCCCTTGTCTAACATAACACCAAGATATTTGACTTTAGTAGAAAACTAACCTTTTGTCAAAAAATCAATAAGTCCTATCAACTGTCATCTTCATGTAAAAGGTACAGTTATAATCATTGCTAGATTAACAGTTAATCCAACCTTATCACACCATTTAGAAACTGTATTGAGAGCTGACTGAAACATCTCAGATACAGTCTTAGGAAACTTTCCCACAATTATGCTATCAACATAACCAATAGTTAAGAAACCTTCTCATTTAATGCAGTCAAAAGATTATTCACAAGGCACCAAAGAAGGGAAAAAGTACTCTCCTTATGGACAACTTTTATCAGTGAATATCTTAACATTCTCTTCATACAATGTACTATAACCAGTTCTATGTTTCAGCATGGAACAGATCCAACAAATAATTATTGAACAGATTCCATGTCTGTTTGCTGCAAGGCTAATTTTCTTGAAAGAAGTTGAATCAAATACCTTATGAATAAGTAAAAAAATAGACATAGTGCTGTGTTGACTGCTTCAGCCCATAAATACTAATGCATATTTCTCTCATGTAGCATAAAATATGCATTTTTGATTATTATTGTCATTCATTTTTCAATTCTTCCATTTTGTTCAGACAAGTATGAAAGTTATTATTTCTAGATTAATACTATACACTTTTGTGAATTCTTAAAAATCATTATTATTATATTTTCTTTCAGTATCAATTTATAAAGGTTTTATTGAGTAACCAGTATCTGTTTTTTATTATTCCTTAGAATGTCTTGAAGTTGTCAATTGCATTGCTTTTATGTTTAATGAAAGATACCATTTCAGTATCCAGAGCAATCATCTATGAATAAGGCAAAATAGTTACCTTCACTTAAAGATTATGACATTGGATTATATAGATCACTATAAATGCATACTCCTAGTTTTACTTTTAATTTTCTCAGAGCAAGAGATTGGAAATTTGTGTTACTTCCCAATTATGCAAGCTTCACAGAAGAAGTCATCAATTCCCCTAGCAATCATGCTTTCCTTCTATAAGTCCTGATATCATTTTGAGTAATGATACATTAGTTTATGTGATGCTCATTATAATCAAATTTTACTATATTTGTCTAAATTTCTATCAATCTATAATGTTTTAGAAACATGCTAGAGATATAATTATTGGACAAGAAGCATACTAATGAATTATTATTACATATGCTATTGTCTCTGCAAAATAGATAATTTAACAATACTGAAACTAAAGGTACTGAAAAATTGGTAGTGGACAGCAATATTATTATATTGGGGTATATCAGTGTGAGCACTGAATAACTCTGGAGCAAAGTGCTATGTTGATCAAGAGTCAAGACATAGCTACTTGTTATGTTTAGTTGTGTGTTAACTAACTGTCTGTTGTCAGTGCTGAGAAACTTTCTTACTATGTTGCATGTATTGAGTAATGATGCCTTTTGTAGTGTTATGTATGTCTCGGGGTGTAAATCTAGTGTTTTGAGGCTTTTGTGTACAGTGTGAGGAATTACTCCTGTTGAGGATAGAATGATGGTTACTGTGACTATCTTCTGCATTTCCCAAAGACGCTTAATTTCTTGTGAGATTATTATTATTACTATAAAAACTGATGATCTGTGCGTTACTGATACTTTGTGCTCTTCAGTGAAAACAATTACAAAAAAAAAAAAAATTCCAGCATTACTTTTGTAACTGAATACGAAAAGTTTCGGTAATTCTATACCACGGAAATAAGATGAGCAAGCAATAATTTTAGATATAAATTCGGAATTAACTCTTAAAAATCAAATTATATTCGGGAAAACATTCACTGTTTTGATTTTCTTGTTGCAGTTATTCTCTTTTTGAATAGAAACAGTGATAATTAACTAAAATAATGCATTTGTGACAAATTTCACTGTAATAATTCGGCAAGATCTGTTATCACACTAGAACTTATGCGATTAAATAGATAAATAAAAATGTAAGGAATCCACTGAGAACTTTAAGCAGGAAAAACAACAAATTATTAGTATATGTATTGAATAATTAATAATAAATTTATTATTTTTCCTGCTTTAAGCAGGAAAATAATAAATTTGTTCATTAGTTATTCAATACATATATTAATAAACCAATAAATTTAATTAAAACAATAACCAATAAACAATAGAAATAAAAATTAATTAAAATAATAAATTTATTATTAGTTATTCGATGTTTTGTGGATGCCTTGTGTAATAATTTTTTTGTTTTTCCTGCTTAAAGAGTTTTATGAATTCCTTGTATAATATATTTTTTGTTTTTCCTGCTTAAAGTGCCTTGTAGATTCTTTGTATAATAAATTTGTTGTTTTTCCTGCTTAAAGAGTTTTGTGAATTCCTTGTATAATAAATTTTTTTGTTTTTCCTGCTTAAAGTGCCTTGTAGATTCCTAATACAATACAATTTGTTGTTTTCCTGCTTAAAGTACCTTATGGATTCCTTGTATAATAAATTTGTTGTTTTTCCCGCTTAAAATGCTTTGTGGATTCCTTGTACAATAAATTTGTTATTTTTCCTGCTTAAAGTGCCTTGTAGATTCCTAATTCAATATAATTTGTTGTTTTCCTGCTTAAAGTACCTTATGGATTCCTTGTACAAGAAATTTGTTGTTTTTCCCGCTTAAAATGCTTTGTGGATTCCTTATATTTCTTGTAGACATCAGAATTTGATAGTTTATGTTTAAATAATATCATCTTGCCTTTCTTAATTTTTCCCGATCGCTATCGACGTAAACAGTGATAACTAATTTATAAAATTTATACGTAAATATGCAAACAATAAAACAATAAAAAGTTTACGAAAAATTGAAGCAAAATAACAAGCACACATATTCAACAAATAAATAATAAACACAAATTCGACAAATAGCCTAAATAATATTAAAAAAAAAAAAAGAAATATATTCTAATTTAATTTTATAGATCTCATATAAATTTACACACGAAAATTTCATTTAATAATTTTCATTTATAATGGCTTCACGTTATTTAGTTTGGCAAATAATCTTAAGGCGTAAAAATTACAAAAATATTTTATATTACCTGCATTAATAAAATTTAGATAGTCCAGTAAAAAATAAAAATAAAAATAAAATAAAATAGTTAAATGTATGTTTATCCAGTTTAGTTTCTTTATTGTAGAAGAGAAGTAAATAAAAGCAAGAAGATATTCGTGAAGATGGTTCCGTTCAGTCGAATATCGTTTTCGAAAATTGTACACTTGAGTATTAACTCATTGAAAACATCAGGTGTTTTTAATGCTTTTGTATTTATTCTATCAAGTATACTAATGAAATTTATAAGGAAATTCTTTGCTTAACACATTCATATCTAAATTTTATTTCTACTTCATCTGTGAATGCAGAATTCGCTTTATTTGAATGCATAAAGAGAATTTTTCATATGGTAATCACATTTTTATTGTAATTCTCTCCTTTTTTTTTCTTTTTTTTTCCTTCTTTATTTAACTAAAAATCGAAATATTTCACTTTTTGTCCTTCAAGATTGCTGTTTCTCTTTTATGAACTAAGTCATTGTGAAATAGAGAATATTTTTAATAGTTTAGAACGAGAAATATTCATTTTTTAAAGGAATCATTCGAGAGAAAGAAAAATTAATTTAATTTTTTTTTTTTTAATCTGGATAAAAATTATTCTCTTCAGCTGTACTTTAAGATTTTAATTTGATTTTTTTTAAATAAAAAATCAAACTTTATCTAATCATTTAATTATAAATTAAAATATCGATAAAAATTTATGCACTTTATTGATGTTAAACAGAACCATCATCCAGTTTTTGTGGATTATAAGACGAAAAAACTGGAATCCGTTTCAGTTCTCTCAAAAGATCTAAAGGATATTAAATCTATTTTTGAATTCTACAAACTATCTACTTATAAATTTGGATTTTTTAGATATATTCTCAGAAGATATTTTTTTAGTACGTTCAGAATATTTCGGTTTATAAAAAACAATCAGTAGAGATATCTGTTTGTTACTGTTTCGGATTGCATTCTCTTCACGAAAACACCTTCAGAAAGATCCCAAATCCTCAGAGTAGACCAGAGATGATTTAAACAGTCTACGAGGGAGAATGCTCTCTTTAAAGACGGGGAACATGAATGTTTTCTCTTCAGGAAAGAACTTACTGAAGCTCTTAACGTTTGTTCTTTAATGATCCTTTTATCTCAGGAAGGGAATCTTTTCCTCTTCAGGAGATTTATACAAAATTCGAGGAACAGAATATTCCCTTTCCAGGAGACGAAGATTTGTTTCTTTATATTCCTTCAGGTTCTATTATTGCAATGCGACTTTTGGTAATAACCATGATCATTCCGTATCTTTAACTTACGTCAGAGGATTATGTGGTAAAAGTTTAGATTCTATCGCCAACAGAGCCGAAGTACAGATCAAATTTTTTAATTACATCTGATAAAAAAAACTAAAGATTGCTTCTAGAGATAAGAATTCTCTTTTATAGTAGCAAGAAATGTGCGAATTTTGGGATAGATAAGAAATGTTTTGAAGCGGCTCCTAAAATAACATCCATTTTTTTTTTTTTTGTTAGGAAGATGAATATAGGAAATGGCCCATAGCCACAGGCAACTAATATTTATAGACTCCTAGCTAGCGACCGAATAACGACAGAAAACGACAGAAAATTCTAAAAATTTTTTTTAAAGAATTTATGTATCCTACCCATTTTAAAATGCTTAAGCAAAAATCAGAACGTTGAAACATGTAGATTAAAAAAAAAAGAGGAAAGAGGAAGAAGAAAAAAAAAAACGCAAAAATTTAAATGCACATTAACCATCACGCGATGAAATGTTTAAATTTAAATTTTTATACACAAAGATATTGGATGTACCGAATTATTTTTCATATAACATATTCCAGTGAAAGTTGAATAAAAATTTAGTAAGTTTTACAATTTAAAATCGATTTATTTCTTACCGAGTTATTTATTTTTTTTCTTTTAATTTTTATATTAAAAAAAAGAAAAACAGGTAAAATATTTTTTATGAAAGAGAGAGCCATCTAAATATTGAAGAAACCACTTATTGGATTAAGTAGAAGATAAAAAGAAAAAAATATAAATTTAAGTGGAATTCGGTTTCAAAGTTTTAATAGGTTTTGGAGATTTTTAAATTTTCATATATTTTATTTTTTTTTTACTTCTTTTTACATTTTTATTTTGGAAACTTATTAAGAGAAGTTTACAAATTCATTTGGTTAAAGCTATCTAATTTTGAAATATATATATATATATATATATTTTTTTTTTTTTGTTTTTGCGAGCTCGATTAAAGTATAAACTTAAAAAAAAAACATCAAAAAGTCGCATCTAATTTATCGTAAAACATAAAAAGATTAGAGTGAAACCAAATAAACATAAAAAGAAAGAAAAAAATTAAGAAAAACTTTTAAGAACGTAGGAAGAAAATTAGAGAAACTGAGAAAATCTTGTGGAGCAAAAATTTAGTAAAGAAAATTAAATTAAAATAGCAAAATAAAAGAAAAATAAAGCTTAAATAAAATAAATAAATAGTAGGTCAAAAGATATAAAAATTAACAAAAAAAAAAAAAAAGGAGAAAATAAACAGCAAAAAAGGCAAAAAAACAAACGAATCAAATAAAGCAGTAAACAAAGCTGAAAAATTAAAATAAAATTGAATTTTCACTATTGATCGGAAACTAATATAAAATTTAAATTAAAAACTTAATGCTTAATGAAATATAAATAAAGAAGTTTTTATAAAAAAATAATTATTTTACTTCAACTGTTTACATGGAGATTCTAACAAACTGACATTAGAAATAAGCTACAGCATAAAGGGAAACAAGATAAATATTTAAAAATAAAAAAAAAGAGAAAAAAAAAAGCACCAGACAAAAATCTTTAAATGGAATTTTGATAATGTAATTGACTTCGTAATTACAATTTTATAATTTAGAACTGGATTTTTGTTAAAATTAATTCGTTTTATTTTTTCTAATTCAATTATGCATGAATTATTGAAATTGAATGCTTAAAGTTAGAATTAAATCGCAGCAATAGAATCGTGTTAAAACAGTAAACAAGAAAACAGGAAATTCTTTAAATGAAACAAAACATTATTATTTAAAAAAAACAAAAAAAGAAAAACTCGCAACGTTTTTAATAAAATAGTTCTTTAAATATAGAAAAATCCAATAAATACTTCACGAGATCGAAGCTGTTATTGGATTAAGTAGCAATAAAGAAACAAATATAGTTTACAATATCCCATTAAAGAGATACGCTATGGATATATAACTAGTTACTGCATCAAAGAAATGGAAGTATAGGGCTTTTTTTAGATTTTTTTTCAAAGTCGAGATTACACTGTGCCAGGTAGTGACAGGTACAAGAAGGTGGCTTAAGATGGAAGAAATGTCGTAAGTCGCTCCAAGAGATTTGGCCGAAAGGTACCCTGGGGTCTTTAACAGACATTGGGGAAGAATCTAAGAACGAAATTGTTCCTGGTACTATCTTACGGACCCAAGTCTTACGATTAATAAATCTTGGCCGAGATAGGAATGCTGTAAATGTCTGCTGTTACTTGAGTTATATTCCGAATGCTTACCTTTAGGCAGTAATGGAAGTGGTACAGTTGAGGATTGCTAGTGTGGACAATGGTTCCTTATAAACAACCCTTATTCCATAAAGGGATTGCTTTGTGGAATTAAAATGGTGATAGAAAACATATAAATTTTAATTACTAATACTTCTTATAATGTATTGTTTGCATGAAACGTTTATTCATTCTTTTTTGTTTAGCGTTCTTTTTCTTTAATTAAAACGAGAATATTGCTTTTATTTTATTTACAATTCTGTTAATGATACTCTGTTACTAATTATTTATTTATATTTCCAATAGTGATGCTCTGTTACTGATTATTTATTTGTAATTTCGTTAGTGATGTTCTGTTGCTGCTTATTTGCTAATAGTTCCAATAGTGATGCTTTATGATTGACGATTTACATATAGTTCCAACAGTGATGCTCTGTTATTGATGATTTGGTAATTCCTTTAGTGATGTACTATTACTGATTATTTGCATATAGTTCCAATAGTAATTTCAATAGTGATGATCTGTTACTGCTTATTTTGCTTATAGTTCCAATAGTGATGCTCTATTACTGCTTATTTTGCTTATAGTTCCAATAGTGATACTCTGTTACCGACGATTTACGTATAGTTCCAATAGTGATGCTCTGATACTGATTATTTACATATAGATCTATCAATGATGTTCTATTACTGATGATTTACTTATAGGTTCTGTTAATGATATTTTGTTATCGATGATTTACCTATAGTTCTATAATGACGTTCGGATACTGATGTTTTTTACTTATAGTTCCCTTAATGATGTTCTATTATCGATGTTTCTCATAGCGATGTTTTGTTACTGCCATTTCTTTTATACTGTAAGTTCTCTTAGTGATGTTTTCTAGTTAATAATTAACGATAAAAATTTAGAATTTTCAGCAAAATTTAGAAGATAATGTAATAAAACGTTTTAAGAATATTTCATTTCGTATAACTTTTATGAAAGTTGAAATCTAAACGAAGTGTTTTAATCCCTAGTTAACGTTTTAAAGACGTAAGCAAGAATTTAATTTCCAAGAATTTTAAATTACTAGAACCATAATAATAATAATAAATTTTCAGCAGTTAACATTTAAATGATTCTTTTTAACTAAATTTATCAAAAAAAAAAAAAAAAGAAAAAATCTATATTAATTTATTCCATTCAAAACGTGACGGCATTCAAATTTAAATAATTTTCATCAATTTTTATATAATAAACGTTATCAAATTTTTAAATTATTACCGAAATAAAATTTGATAAAATTACTCTTTTTTTTTTAAATTTATTCATTCAATTTTTGTGAATACACACACACATTTTTTTTTATTTTTATTTTTAATAAAATTTTTATAAATTAAATTATCGAATTTTAAAATTTCTATGTAAATTGTCAATTATAAATAAATGTTCAAACTGTCGAGTTCAATTTATTTTTAGAAAATATATATATATACACATAACGACATTGAAAATTTTACATTTAAGTTTTAAAAATTTAATATTAAAATTACAAATTTCGTTTTTTTTTCTTATTTTTAAATCAACTCTGCCAGTTTTACTCATTGAATTTATTTTTGTGCATAAGATTAGATACAACATTTATACTCAAACTTGCAATTTTCTAGCCGTACGTTAAGGTAAAAAAGAAAAAAAATGCTGAAAAAAATAGAACAACATGTATTAAACATGTTTTTTTTTCTTCACTCATTTATATCCATATTTTTAAATACAAAAAAAAAGAGAGGGAAAAATATATAGTTATCGTTTTGCATATTTATCTTTAAATATATACGTATATATATATATATATGCAAAACGATAACTTTATATATGTAGAAATCACAACTATTTTGATATATCACAGTAGCAAAAATTGAGAGATAGGAAGAAATATTTAGCGTAAAAAAAAAAAAAACGATGGAAATGCACGGAGATATGCAAAACGTTTTTACCACTTGACAGCATCAGAAATGGACAGAGATATGCAAAATGTTTTACCACTTGACAGAATCAGAAATGGATTGAGATATGCAAAACGTTTTATCATGTTACAAGAGCAGAAAAAGGATAGATACGTGCAAAATGCATCACCACAATAGGAATAATTTTGCGAAAAAAAACGGTTAGAACGTGTATATATACGATTTTAAACTTTATTTTAAAAGAAACATCAAAATTTGAATGGATAAAATAGTTATATTACCGCAAAAAATATATATATATATTTATACAATAAAACACTTTCTGCAACAGGAAAAAAAAAAAAAAAAAATTGTTCTTTCGGCGATTTAATGAAAGAAAAGGAAACTGCCACTTTTCCAACTTAAAAAGTAATTTTGAGAAATAAATAGGAATCCAGTTGAGAATTAATCTTCAAAAATATAGAATTACCCGTAAAATATTTTTATGATTTATTATTCAATAAATCATAAAAAAACATAATAAGTATCTCAAGTGATACTCGAATAATTCAGATGAGAATCGGTTTTAGTTTAGAACGAAATAGACTTGAGAGATTTATCTCTCGCATCCCGGAGAGATTAACTGACGTAAAGCGGAAGTGCTAGTATTAGTTAGGACTGGAAATGTAGATATGAGTTAGAATCCTCCAACCGAAACCACACTCACTGCATAATTCTAATCTGAAGCATCGTATACGACTTTAGCCATTTACTTCCCTTTATATTCACACTGGATATTTTGGTGAAGCGATTATTTTAATTTCATACTATAACTTGTTAACATATTTCCTCGTCGATGTTAATAAACGTCAATATAATGAGTGAATTTGTTTTACAGGTAAGAAAACAAGAATTAAACGCTCTGCTTTAATTATTCCACTGTGAAATTAAATACTAGGAAAATTCGTATCATTTTGGAACGACGCGTGTCGAGTCGAACGTTACTTTAACATATTAAAGTAGCAAAAGTAATTGATAGATATGCACTGTAATTTTTTTTTTTTTCCACCATGCTATTTCTGCTACTTTTGCAATAGTTTCCAAGTACCAAAATTGAAAAATAACGCATTAATAGATTTTTGCTTAATGTGTTTTAAAGGCTGCTTGTAATTATTATGAAAGATCATGGCAAAATAATTAATTAAATTAAGTAATATTTCCCACGTCTAGACGATTTTTGTTGTATGGGAGGCATGGAAGAGAAAAAAAAAATTCCATAAAAAAAAGAGTACGAATATTCCTATATTTACTTGCCTAATTATAGCATTTTTACGCGACACTTTTTATTTTTTTTTTTTTTTATATAAAATTGGCAAGTAATTTTCGCAAGTTATTCTTGGAATCTTTAAAATATATATATATTTTTTAATTTATAAACCTATCTACTTTGTCTTCCAAAATTTACTTTGGATATAAAATAGTTTCGAAAAAACAAATTTTAATTTTGATAATGGAAAATATATATATATATATATACATGTATATATAAAAAAATCGAATTATAACATCTGTTATAGCTTTCCAAAAAGAAGATATCATCGAATCGGTCATTTGGAAAATTTTATAAAGGATAAAAAAATAAAATAAAATAATAATCTGTATACATATTTATGTTTAGAAACTGATTGATACAACATTGTTAAGACGACAAACTTTGCTTTATTATTGGAGAAATTATTATTAAAAAATTTTCTTGGTTCGAAAGAAGTATAAAATATGAAGATATCCGAGACGACTGTCACACAATACGCATAATTAAACATAGCAATACATAAGATTAACCCCCTTTTTACTGTGAGATGTAGATCTGCGATCAATGAATGTTTTTGATTGATTGCACGTTTTAGGAAAAATTCCAAAAAGGAACTCTTATCACGTTTCGAATTTCTCTTGATGTTAAAAAGTAATATTAGAAATAACATTTTCACGAAAATCTTAAAACATAAACCCTAAAAAATATCATACAATTTTTATTTTTTATTTTTTTTAAACACTAACCGTATGATGTGCGAGTACATTTTGTAAATTGCTGAACACTATTTTTCGGATTGAAATATTAAAATCGTATTATTCTAATATATACAAAATGCTAATGTTTTCCAGTTTAATATATCCGTATGTTAACCGTTCGTAAATATATATATAAAACAACCGAGGATGACGCGTAACTTTCGTTAGTTTTTGTCAAAATTTTTCTAAGGCAAAAAAACTAAGTAAAAATATAACTGCAATGGTGCAAGTTCGAACAGTATTTTGGACATATACAAAATTCCGGTGATTAATATTTTAACAACGTTAAAGAACTTTTTATAAGACCATCTATCTTTTCCAGATGCCAAAATTTGGACAACACTCCAATAATTCATACCTTACCGCTGTAAGCACAGAATTAATTTGGAAGTATCCACATGTGTTGGAATATATCCAAAAAAACTTTTTTTTTATATATACAGATATATGCGAGTGTAAAATAATTTTATTCAAAATTATTATAAATCGATTTAGTAAAGAAAAACCGCTTATTTTGTCCCATATCCTAGTCACGTTTTATTTACAAGGAAAGTGAATAACATGGACCAGAAGACTTTTAGATTGTTGTTATTAATAGATTTCCTTTCTTTATACGAAAAAAAATAAACATGAATTAATAACGAAAGATTTTGCACATTTGCCAAAGTATTAAATCCACAAGAAACACTTCATTTTACTGTTAATAAATAACAGATACGCTGCATAGTATCAGAAGAATTACAGTTTTGGAGATTGCTAGTTAGCGAAGAAAGCCAGCATAACAGTTGCTCAATTATTACTGTATTTATGCGATGTCCTCCGAAATAATTTTCGTACGCGACAAGTAGAAATTTTTTTACGTATGATATTGCAAAAAGGAGGACTTACCTATAATGGGAGGAGTAATGCCTGCCTCGCTCCTGTTATGCCTCCTCTGTGCCATGAGTGTGTAGAAATAGCGAAAAGCACGTCCGATTCGCACGAAATACACCTAAAGACTGCGCTACAGGTTCAATGCTTCCCTCTGGTGGACACGAGAAACCTTGTTCGGCATCGACCCAAGTATGTGGCGACACCTACTTCCGCGGACCGAAAATGTTTCCGTGCAGCATTAATACAATTTATATTAGATGCAGCACATCAAAGTGCACAACTCGACTCCCGTCAGACGAGGAAGTCGTCGATGTTTATGCAATGGCACAACTGTCACTTACTCCCAAATACTCTTATGTAAAGTTAAATAAGTGCGTTTGTGTTTAATTTATACATCGTCCTCTCTCTCTCTTTCTCTTTCTCTCTACCTTCTCTGCTAAAGATCGCTTTTCTAAAATGACTTAAACGATAACCGGAATATATTATGTATTTATTTTTCTTCCTCGCGATCATTTAAGTTATTCGTTATAATTTTTGTGTACGCGAAATTGATAACATAGTTTTCTTGAAACGTACATAACTGAAAAACGTTGTTAAATGTGAAATATAAATATATATCTTTTTGTAAACTGACAGTTTAGCAAGTGAAATTTACATATAAAAGGAAAGAAAAACGTTTCAATTTCAACAACTTCGGTATAAATTGACAGCTGCACTTGAAATTTACAACGTTAAATATTTTTCTTTCAATTTAATGTGCCACTATTTAGATTTTTAACGCTTTTTTTTTCTTTTTATTCGGAAATTTCAAAAGTGACAATTTAAATCCTAATTTTTTTTTTTAAATTTACTTTTCATCCTATTTTAATTTTGTAAATAATTAAAATGCATTAATTAAAAGTAATGCTACACTTCATAAACCGTTTCGAATCAATTATAAATTGAAAAATTTCTACTCCAGATGTCAACGTATTTCTATATACAGTATATATATATATATATATATAAAGTTTCGAGTTATTTTGTAAACCGATCATCGCATCTTGTCTTTGAAATTCAGAGACCTCATAAATATATTTTTAGATATTTTTCCTTTTTTTTTTTTTTTTTGAAAGAAAATGTTAACGACGTGTATTCGAAAAAAAATAAAAAATACGAATAGCATTTCTTTCAAATAAATAAATATATATATATATATATAAGATTTTTTAGCAATTTTTTTTTTTCCTTCAAAAATCTAAATGTCTTCTTTATCAAAAATTAAAATTTATATAAAAATTTATTCATGAAAATCATACAAACATGTTTTTGTTTATCATTTCAAAATACTCAAATGTAGCGTTTGATATATAATTTATAATGTTTTTGAATTTAGTCAGATACTGCATTTCTTTTCTTTATTTTTATTTTTTCTTTATTTTAATAATAATCGATAGGAAAAACAAAAAAAAAAAATTCGAATAAAACTTTAAAAATAAATTCTACAATTCTCTTTTTTTTTTTTTTTTGGAAATTTTTCGGCATTGTTGCACATTATAAACTATGCAGACTACATGAAATTTGCAATAACTTTAAAAGCTTAGAAAAAAGTACTCTATAAAGTTACTTTATAGTGTAAATTTTCGAGTCGAAAGTTATCAATTTTGGTCAGATTTTATAAAAATTTATTCCTTTTTTATATTAATATCTGGAGAAAGCTTTACAGAATTGTTGTAAATCGATAAGTACGTTTGGTATAATTTAAAATATTGCAAAAATAACAAGAAATATATATATTCTTACCATTTTTTAATAGTTATTTTATCTTATGAAATTTCGACTTAACAGATATGTACATATATATATATATCGCTTATGATTTAACGCATTAAAAATTAATAAATTTTCGTGACATTTGTAAGATGCAGCTATTCTACTAATATATTGACTATAATAAAACTATTATTGCTTATTTTTATGATTAAAAACACATTATTCGTTTTATTGCTGTAAGAAAAAGTTAAGAAGTCGTAAAAAATTTAAATAAAGTAGAATTAATCGAGATGTTTAAAATTCGAGCCGATTTTTTTTATGTATATAAAATAAGAATATGACAGAAAAATTATTTAAAAATTCTCGACACACTTATCTTAGTATAAATACTGTTACCAATCATCTTATGAATCGCCTACACATGTATGTTTAGTAAATTTTGACCTATGATCTATACATAACTTGTGGATTGATTTCGATCACTTCTTCCAACTGTCGTCATTACTACGGCATCAAGTTCTCGTTTTTCGAAATGCTTTTGCTGTTTCCATAATTTGATACTTAATAAATTCATAAATTGAGATACTCAGAGTGTACTCACAAATTTCTATATATCAAAAATTTCCATCATTCCATAAAAAAAAAGTAGATAGATAAAAAAAAAAAGAAAAGAAAAGAATCAAGACAAAATTCAAATTATCTCTTACTTTAAACATCGTTACTCCATTACAAACAATTTACAAAATTCATGAAAAATTTACAATAAACGAAACTATAATATGCCATTTTTACATTCATCGTATAACTACGTTTGTAACATCAAAGGTTTAGATAAATAGAAGAAGCGAAGTGAAAGTCGCTTTTAGTTGAAAGCTTGATGTTTTCTTCAAATTGAAAATTTTGGAATAATGTAGCAGATTTAGAAAAGTGATTTGGTTAGTTTACATACTATTCTCTCTCTCTCTCTCTCTCTCTCTTTCTCTTACAAGTGTTTGACGATTCAGTTTGTGCAAGCGTCTTGGGGTTTCACCGCGTAAAAACAACTAGGAATCAATAAATTATCACTGTTTCTGAATGAGATGAAAGCAAATTCGTCGTAGGAGTAATTGGATATTGCTGCTCTTACCTACTTCATAAAATATACTTTGGATTAAAATTTACTAAATTTTTTATTTTTATTTTATTTTTATTTTTATTTTTTTTTTATACGACGCACGCTTTCATAAATCAATTTTCGAATATAATTCTTTACTCATTCAAGAGATAAAAGATTATTTTTAAAATATGTTTTTTTTTTGAATATTTCAAATCGGGTTATAAAAATGTAAACTTTTTATTTTTATTTATTTATTTAATTTATTATATTAGAATACAAAACAGAATTTTTTTTTTTTTAAATCAGTTTTATTTTTAATATATTTGTGTACCCGAAATTTATTTAAAAATTTCTGGTATGCTGTACTCGAAATTGATTACTGTGTATCTGAAATTTATGACATTTCTGTAACGGTTTATATCACATAAATTGACATTTACATAACTGAAATTTATTAGTTTTTTTTTTTATTTTTATGATTTAATTTTAAGTTGTTGTAAAGGACAATTGTTTACCTGAAATTTATTATTATTATTATTATTTTTATTTCATATTGTTGTAAATAACAATTTTTTTTTTTTTAAGTGAAATTCAAACCTGTTTCTGTTTTTTTTTTTCCTTTTTTAAAATTATAAACATTTTATTATTAGAAAATATGTTATTTGAAGAAAACATCAAGCTTTCAGCTAAAGTAACTTTCTCTTAGCTTCTTCTGTTTATCTAACCTTTGATGGTTACAAACGTAGTTACCATGAATGTAAAATGGCGTATTGTTATAGTTTCGTTTATTCTAAATTTTTCGTGAATTTTGTAAATTGTTTGTAATGAGGTAACGATGTTTAAAAAGTAAGGGATAATTTGAATTTTGTCTTGATTCTTTTTCCTTTTTGATTATTAAATAAACATTATAATTAAAAAAAGAAAATGTTTTTTAATAAGTAAACTGCATTAATTACTGTTATCAATTTTAATATATATTTAAAAAAAAAAAAAATGTAAGATATATATAATTTTTATATAAGTTAAGCACGTTTTACCTGCGATGCATATTACATGAGGAAACTGTGCGGCATATCAAAATCGCAAGTTAGTTTAACCCAGGTGTAATTCGTGTAACCAATTTTTACAGAGATGTTTAATACAAAACATTATTCTGTAATGCTTAATGACAATACAACTGACTTTATCGATTTTATGTAAGAGAAACCACTTTCTACTTGGCAGCCGGCATTAATATACAAACTAGATCCGCCCTTTGTGTCAATTTAGCATGTTAATAATTTAACTTTTTGCTTTTCTCTCGCAAATTTAAGTTTTTAAATGGATTATTCTCACGATACTTTCTTTCTTTTTTTTTACTTTTCTTTTTTCTTTTTTTAATCTTTCTTTAGCATTTTTATTACGTGATCGTTGGCGTTAAATATATATTCCGGTAGTAGTAGTAGTATACAGGTGTCCTATTAGCAAGAGAGATAATTTTAATAATTACAGAATTAATTCAATTAATCAGATATTTTGAGGCATTTAAAGATTTTTGTGTATTATATAAACAACACGCTACGCTCATAATTTCCAATAAATCTATTTAATATGTATTTTTTTTTTGCAATATTTTAAAAATACTTTTTTTTACAGATTCAAAATCGATAATAATTGTGTTATTGGTTTGTAACTCCTTACGAAATTAAAAAATGCTACGTACTCTAGCAAAGTATAATAATTTTAAAGTACAAATAATGGGGAAAAATCGAGCACATTGCATGCAATATGTGGCGTTGCATGCAATAACACATATTGCATGCAATGTTCTGGGCATTTTTATTTGTAAATACACTTATAAATAAGAAATAACACATATTGCGTGCAATCAATTCAAAATCAGGCATTGCATTCAAAATCGATAATTAGTATATTGCATGCAATATGTGGTATTGCATGCAATGCCTCATATTGCATGCAATGTTCTCAATTTTTCCCCCATTATTTATACTTTAAAATTATTATAGGAAAAAAGTTTAAAATTATTATCGATTCCTTTAAAATTATTAAAGGAATCGATAATAATTTATGTATTTTTTTTGCATTTTTGCGTTGCATGCAACGCAATCATTATCGATTTTGAATGCAATGACTGATTTTGAATTGATTGCACGCAATATGTGTTATTTCTTATTTATAAGTATATTTACAAATAAAAATCCCGAGAAAATTGCATGCAACACGTGTTATTGCATGCAAAGCCGCATATTGCTTGCAATGCGCTCAATTTTTCTCCGTTATTTATACTTTAAAATTACCATACTTTGCTAGATTACGTAGCATTTTAAAATTTCGCAAGGAGTTACGAAGTTAGTTTTTAAAACGAGAGAAAAGTTATAAAAATTTTGATATTCACTACAGATACAGATTCTTATATATCTGACATTTTAATAACCGTTTCTCGAAGAGAGGAAAAAAAAAAAATCAGAAAAAAATTTAAAAATTCGTATTCAAAGTCGATTTTATTATTTATTTGCATTTCTTTGCCATTTTTAAAAGTAAAACGCACTGCTTACTAAATATACGACACATGCTGTGCGAACAATGCTATGCAAATATATTAAGCCGGAAGGGAAAACAGGAAAGAAAGGAAAAAGAAAAAAAAAAAAAGAAAAATGCATTAAAATAGTTTAGAGAGAAGGCGATACGTCATAAATAAAAATTATAAAAAGTTCTTTTTATGAAACTATTACTTCTTCAATTCCCAAATTTAAAATTCATTCAATGGTATCTTAAAGGAATTATCATTGTTTGGATTTTTCGTGTCATTCCTCAACTTAAATAAATTTAACTATTTTAAAATTTTCTTTTTTTTTTCTGTATTTATGAAAACAAACCCTTAAAACAAACGCATTGCCCATTAAGAATTCAGAGATCAAGGCATCGAAGAAAAGCTAAAAAGAAAAAAAAAAAAAAAAAAGAAAATAGGAAAGAAAATTGTCTCGTCTTCAGTAGAAATTTTATTCTTCCTACTGTGTGTGTTTGTCGATCCGTTATTTTTAATTAGGAAGCAAGAAGAATAGGAATGAAGAAAAAAAAAATCAATTTTCCATTTAGGTCGAGATAAATCTCTTGCAAAACCGTAAATATGCCTTTCATTAGCATACCGTAAATTCCTTCTTTCTTGGTGGTGAAAATGTATAAAATATCTCTCATATTTTATTATAAAAACACGCGACAAAATATTTTTGAAGTTTTCCTGTATAAATTTATGTATTTTTAAAATTAACCTTATGTTTATTTTTGTTCCTTTATCGGGTAATTGATCTCGGTTGCAGTAGTTAATAAGCAAAGAGATCAATTACTTTTCTCGTGTAATCTGATATTTTCAATTATAAAATGACAAGTAGGAAAAGTAAAACTTGTGTAAGATTTCACTTAAAAATTACGGTTACCTATTTACGGATAATGGATTTTAACTCTGAAGTCGAAAGGTTGTTACATTGAAAATTGTTGATTTTTTATATCATATATATATATACATATTTATAAATTAAAAATTAAATAGTTGACTTTTATTTATTTATTTTTTTTACCTCTTAAAGTATGAATGTGAATCATTTTTCTCTCTGAATTAGAATTACGACTTTTAACCACGTATTCAATATGGAAATTAATTAAAGAACGGCTTTATTAGTTCTTCCCTATTAAAAGCTGCAATACTTGATTTTCTTCTGAATAAAAAAAAAAAGAATTAAATTTATTCTAAGCATGATTAAAATGCTCTTATGCATGAAGATCTTCCAGAAAAGTATTAAAATTGCCATATATATCGATTCTTTCTGATTTTCGTGCTCGTATGCTTGCTGTTCTTTTGTTAAAGGATTATACACGCCATATGCATCGTTTCTTTCTGATCTGAAATGTTCGTTTGCTTGAAGATGCTGTAGGAAAAAAGGATTAAAATGTCGTATGCATCGTCTGAAATGCTCATTTGCTTTGGATTTTTATAAAAAAAATGAATTAAACGCGCTTTCTTTCTGAGTTAAGTTTAACTCTTTACAGTATCGAGAAGAGAGATAAAGGAGTTATGTTGTTGATCATTTCTCTTCCAGATTATAATTAATATAAATGAAAGAATTGAATTTATTAAATTATTAAAATTTCTGCACTGTAAATAACTGTTTATGTAGAAGTCGAAGCATCAATTTTCTCTACTTTTCTTACCACGTTTGAAAGGAGATAAATTTGACAACGTGTTTACTTCGAAATCAACAATTCAGAAAATGAAATATAAACAGAAATTTTCGACTGTTTTTAAAAAAGAAAAATTTGGCATCCATCCTTATATTCTTTAATTAGATGAGATATATTTGCATTAAAGAAAAATTTCTCATAATTACGTTCCTTATTTATTTCGAGTAGTCGAGTCAATAAAAATCGATTGTAATCTTACTTTAGATAACGAAATTCCTTAGAGTGTTTTGGATCAGAGACAAAATCAACAAATCATTGCCGAAATTTTGAATTAGAAGAGAGATTTAGAATGTAAACATAAATAACAGAGAGGTAAAATCTAAACATCTTAAATAATGGTTTAATGCTCGAATAAAGCAAACCATCCGAAAATGCGGCTATTCGAAAAGTTATAGATTTTTACCAAATTAATAATTAAATTATCGTTTTAATCGATTAAAAAATATAAATCGATTTTTCGTTTTGCATTTTCGTAACGAAAAAATTGCAAAATCAGTGCTTTTTTTTTTGTTTTTTATATAAAGAAATAAAACTTTTGGTATAGTACACGTTTCGTTACAGAACAGACTTCATTAAAATTTATAATTGAATTATTTCAGTTTGCTATAAATAAATTTAGTCGTTATTTATTATTTATTTATATCAAATATCCGTTAAGTTTAAAATTTCATCGATGGTAAATACCATAAGCAGGTTGTTATAATTCCTCTCCAATTGATTTTAGACAATGTTTTCGTGACATGTAAAGGTTATAGTTATTATTATTATTATTTTTTTATAGTAGTGTTTATTGATATTACTTATAAATTTTAAAACTTTTAAATCAATATATATATATATATTTATGCACTTTTAGATCTATTTGTCACCTAATAAGAAGAGCATGAACGGACTGTTCTGTTAAATCAAATACGAAGGATCAAACTGCATTATTGCATTTATAACCTTCTTGATTTGGGAATAAATTGTTTGAAATTTTAACATTTTACCTGGAGGCGTAGAAATTAAATTTATAAATTGTAAAAATTTTATGATGTAAAACATCGTTTTCTATTCTTTTTTTTCTGTTTTTCTTTGGTATCAAATCTGCAGAAATGGGCGATTCTCAATATATTTCTAAATTGTAATTTTTTTTTTTATAAAACAAATTGATAAATAGAATATTTAAATCTATCTAAACTGAATATTTTTTTTTTAAAGTCTGGAAGCTTTATATATTTTATTTAAACCATTTTCTTTATGAAAAAAAAAAATTATATATTTATTTTTTCTTGCATTCGAACATCCTCATCACGATATCGAGTGAACCGAACGTTCTATACCTCCTTCAAATTTTACTGAGCCGTTCTATAATATGCATGATATATATGTTTATTAATTTTGAGGGTATTCTCCTTACAATATGGCGAACGTTTTTTCTTTTTTTTTTTTAAAAAAAAAAAAATGGTAGCCGTCTGAAATATTAAAATGACAATATCTCTAAAACTGTTTATGGTAGATGATGGACGTTTCGGTCGTTTGAAAGGATTTTAAATATACTTTACAACAATGTCTCATGCAATTATTTTCTCAGTCCGGTCGTATGTCAATCCGTCCGCAAAACTTCTCGATAATATAAAATATTAGAGAGCATCCAAATTTTAGACATTCGTTCCTGTTTTTTTTTTTTTTATTCTAGTTATATGCGATTACTAATTTTGAATTTTACAAGATGGAGGCCATCAGAAATTTAAAAGAATAAAGTCTATAAAACATATTTTTGAAACCAATCATTCGAAAGATACTTTCTATAAATAATTGGCTAGATTTTTTTTCTATATTTCGAGCAAGAATCTATTAATGCAAAATTTAAGTCCATCAGGAAAAAAATCTCATAAATTTGCTTTTTCCTTTTTTTGTAATTTAGCAAATGAATAAAATATATAATATATATATCGAGTTCAATTAAAATGAGAGGTAGAAAGCAAATAAACAGGAATAAATAAAAAAATTCCTTTTTTTTATTTTTCATTTATTATATGTCTATATGAGAATAAATGTGTTTCTGATAGGAAAATAAGTCTCGAGATATAATGAGAGAGATTTTTCTTTAAAATCCATCAAGAATTTAATTCCGAAGATTAAATAACACACGAAATTAAAACATCTCTTATTTCACCGTTCAAAAGAAGAAGAAAAATAATGAAAGGAAAAAAAAAATTATATATATATATATATTATATATTTAAAGATAATTAACTAGATGGATCTGCTACTACAGAAGCAACATAAAAAAGTATACTCGTAATTTTTTTTTTTATTTTTATTTTTTAATTCTCCCATTAATTTTCATAAGATAAACATATTAAAGTATTACTTTCCTCCATTTTAAGTAATAAGATAAGGATGCTTTTCATTTTTTCGAATTTTTATTTTTTTTTTCTTAATTCGAGTTTTTAATTTTTTAATTTGAAATATTAAAAATAGTTTCGAAAAAAAAATAAATTTTCTATCTTTTCTTGTTGATTCAGAATTTTTTTTTTTTTTTTTTTTCCTTTCTCCGTCTTTTCTTTTTTTTTTCCTAAGAAATTTGAAAATATCAGAAAGTTTTACATAAACTGCGACAAAAAAAAAAAAATTAAAAATCTGTATATATATAGTTTGGAATTTAATAATGTTTAAAAATATAAAATATAAATTTTGAAAGATATTAATTGAAAAAAATTATTATTATTATTATTATTTTTTTTTTCAAGTAGCCTAAGAGCAAATTTTATAAACTGGATTTATTATATTTCATATTCTATGAAAAATATTTTTAGATATTTTTCTTCTTTTTATTATTCGAATTTTTGAAGTTTCCTTTTAAAATATCTAATTAACTGAAGCTTCAATTAATTTAATTCCATTTTTTTTTCTGTTACAGATGTTTAAGTCAGAACATTATTAATTTTACAGTTATAGTTTAAACAGACTGAATTAAAACTCCAATTATACGGATTGCAATCGTTGAAACTTCCGAATAATCGAAGAAATATTAATTCCTTTTTTTTTCTTTGGTGCGAAAAGATAAATAGCTTCATATATTTTCGAGATACGAAGGTATTCATCCAAGATGAATCTTCAAGATATGAATTTTCAAGATATGAAGATTCATCTTGGATGAATACCTTCGTATGGAATACCGTTATATAGAATGAAGATTTATTCATTCCACAGTATATAAAGGTATTCTATATCTCCATTCCATACAAAGATATTACCTCTATATGGAATGAAGATTAAATGATGTCATTAAATGTATTTCGATAAACTGTGCTTAATGATTATTATAGATATTTTGCAAAAAAAAAAAAAAATTATGAGGAAACTTGCAGTAAAATTTAATATTATGGTAAGAATTAAGAATCTTATATAGAATGAAGATTCTTAATTTTTACCATAATATACCATAAATATATTATGGTAAGAATAATAAGTATGTTATGATAAGTATGATAAATATATTAAAGTAAGTAAAGTAAGTATGATAAGTTATTAAAGTATATTAAAGTAATTATAAGTAATATGATAATTACTTTAATATACTTTAATAACTTATATGGTGATATTATGGTAAGAATTAAGAATCTTATATAGAATGAAGATTCTTAATTCTTACCATAATATACCATAAGTATATTATGGTAAGAATAATAAATATGTTATGATAAGTATGATAAATATATTAAAGTAAGTAAAGTAAGTATGACAAGTTATTAAAGTGTATTAAAGTAATTATAAGTAGTATGATAAGAATATTATGGTAAGAATTAAGAATCTTATACAGAATGAAGATTCTTAATTCTTACCATATAATATTCAGTCTACTATCTTGATGGTAAGAATCTTCGAATTGTTCGACATAATTTACGTAAACTTCCTATGAAACATAAAATTACAATACTAATACAAACACAAAATTTTGCTTAAATTTCTGGATATTTACTCAATTATTCGGGAAATCCGATTACCCGGGATTAGATTATGTTGGTTATTTCTGGATAATCGGAGTAGCACGTTATAAAACCCGTGTAGAGCGGGAATTTTCCCCTTTTTCTACACAATATAAACTGACTTTTTTTTTTTTTAAATTTTGATCTTTCTATCGTAACGTATGCAAATTTGAGTAAATTTCATTTTGTAAGTAAAATAGAACGTTAAATCAATTTAATATCTCGTATTATTAAATTTTACTGCAAGTTTCCTCATATTTTTTTTTTGCAGAATATCTACAATAATCATTAAACACAGTTTTATCGAAATACATTTAATGACATGATTTAATTGCGTAATATCTGTTAAGCCGATTCTTAATAAGTGTAACTAGCGAATTTATAATTAGTCGATATTCTTAATGGCATTATTAACAGTTTTATGATCACATGGATTTTCGGATCTTACGTATTCGATCACTTTTAATTTTTCCTGATGTCACACGGCAATCAAAGGAAATTAATAAAACTTTTAAATTCAATATCTTAATCGGCCTTTTCAAAAAGGAATTCGTAACAGCTACTACGTTCGGTTTGGCTTTTACGATAATGCAGAAAAGCGAAAAAAAACATTGTTACGCAAGCTCTGTTATCTAAACCTGTTTCTATTGTTATAAACTAAATTATTACGCAACAATGGCGTTTTTTTTTAAATTTTTCTTCGGTTGTGTTTATGACGTCGTCGCCAAATCGAAACACAATGAAATATACATCAATTATTTAAAAAAATAATAATAAAAGAAATCGATGCATTGTTATTTATTGTCTTTATTACGTATTTCTTTGTTACGAAACAGAAAATTCGGTTTATAATCGTAAAGCCGGAGAAGACAAAACGCCATTAAATTTTTATTTTTTTTATTTTTTTTTTCCCTTTTTCCTCATTGACGAAATTAAATTCCGCCATCATAAAAAATTGTATCTTCCAAACTTTGAATGTTTTTCTCGGTTATTATTAATTTATAAACTGGCCTATTAAATATTAAAAATATTATTTAAAAATTTTATATTGTTTTGGTCATGTTAAAATTAAATAAATGAAATTTTTGTTTATCATTTAGAATATATTAAAGTTTTTCATTTTGGTACGCCCCGGGACTTCTCCGTTCATTTTAATTGTTTTATTTTCTCTTATTTATGAATCCTGCATTATGGAACACACACACACAAGGAAAAAAAAAATAAAATAAAATAAATTAAATTTTTAATTTAGACAATTTACGAAAGTAATGAATATTTGAAAATTTTAAATTCGATTTCTCTTCGTAAACAACCGGATTTTTCTAAGAAAAAAAAACTTTTATGTTATATATATATATAACATATTACGCCATAAAATTAACCAGCTATAATAATGGCGTAGTAATTCAACGTTTACGGTGACGTAATAATGCGATATTGATTTACGTCACCGCAAACGTACTACATCATATTGTAACCATTAATTCCTTCTCGTCAACTTCTTATTACGTCACGAGCCTTTAACGTTATGACATCATAAATGCTCTTTGACGTCATTATGTCATATCCACATTAGCCGAAACGATCTTCAGACCAATGTTCCGTCCGATCTTCGTTTAATCGCTGCTGTTTTAATAAAAGCACTCATTATGTCATCCTTTAATGGTTATTTTCTTCGTGTTTCCAGACATAATTTACATTGACTTTTCATTATTACGTCATCACATCAGCCTATTATTATAAGCGATGATGAATGCTTTGACGTCTATTTCGTCACACTTCGTATTTTGCCATTGTTACGTCATATCTTTGTGATTAATCTATTCCTTTCGACCTGTCATGCGTACGATTGAGATATCTTATTCGGTGTACATTATCGTCGTACCGAATTCACCTTTACTATTATGTCGATGGTCGACTTTATTATCACGTCACATTTCCAACAGTAAATTTAATTATTACGTCCCATGTGCTGCGTAACAGATATCAGTTATTAGTTGTCGTAATCGAAATTCCGCCGACGTATGACGTAACAGTATATGACTGGAAAGAATGATTATTTTTAAATTTCTTCATTCACATGATCAACTCTTCTTTTTTCTTCTTCTATCCTCTTGCGGATTTTCTTTTAATTGATCGCTCGAACTCGACATCGTTGATTGATGATCGTCCAATTTTTAACGGTGCACGAGATGACGTCATAAATCGTTACATTTTTCAGGTATAACGATATCATTTAGATCATTGCAAGACAATTTAGATAGATATTGCTACCTGATATCATTTTTTTTTGTGTGTGTATATATTTATGCTAAATAGTAACGACTGTAATTTCTATTTGCAAATTTGTTGTAATTTGTCTTAAATCAATGAAAACAGAGTAGTATTTTTAAGAAAACAGAATGCGTAATATTTCTATGTTAAAAATACAGAAAACATTCGCTAGCATTACCATTTACATTAATGTAAACGCGTAAAGAAAAGCACGAAGTATCCGAGATGCTTCCTACACATTAAGTCGAAATGTTTAAAATGCTAAAAATAATTTCCAAATATCGTCTAAAGACCATAAACAGTAAAAGATAAAGCACCCGAAAAATTCAAAACAGAGAAAAAGCATTAAAAGGATCTAAAAATTGTAAAAAAAAAAAAATGGCATATGATAAACTACCAACGGAGTTCAACCGACTTCAGTTCTTAAGGAATGATCAATGAAATTCCAGATCACAGGAATAAAATTTTATCTGATTTCTTTTAACCATAAATGATTCTAGAATCCATATATTTATATATATATAAGTTATGAAAGTTATATCTTTATTTCTTTATGTTTAACCAAGTTTATCTCTTAGATAAACCCCCCTTTGCTAATAGTTTTGAGGATGAAAGAATGAAAGTGATTGATTACCTTTTTTCGAAAGAGGCTAATTTGCAATTCAATACGTGTATTAACCACAACTAATTCTACCGAAAATAGTTTAGATTACCAGAGAATAAGACAAGTTTTGCAAAGTGAAGAGCGCAGAGGATGCTCGTAGAGATCCACAGTTTATTCCCGACTAAAATTTGACTTAAAATTAATAAAATATTACTTACCATCGAATAATTTTATTATTATTATTATTATTATTAAATATATTAAAATCCTACGAAAGGATAGATTTTTTTTCCCCCTATCAGTTAGTAGGATTACTCTAACCTGTTTCTATTCATTCAGAAAGTACTCCGAAAGAAAAATTTTTAGCACAAAAAATATATCGAATTTTTTTTTTTTATTGTAAACTTGGTAAAAAATATTAAAAAAAAAAGTTTTTTCGTTCAGCTGATCATTCAAAATTAATTTTTGTCTGTCTTGAATATCGAAAACTTTTTCGCATATTTTTTTTTTTTCTGTTTGTTTCTTCTCACATAAATAAAAACTTCAATAAATTTTCATTTATCAAAGCCACGAAGTGAAGATAAAAATTTATTCCGTTTTCTAAAACATACTGTTAAATATAGCAAAGAACAAAAATTGATTATATTTAAATATAGAAAAATTGCGTTATACAAAATATAAGAAGAATAACGTGGAAAACAATATCAGAAATTCAGTTTTAACGTAGGAAAAAAAAAATTATATATATATATTCAATCGAATTGATTACACAGGAAAATTTTTGTTCATCCTTATACAGTATGTATATACATTTATGGAGAAGACACACACACAAAACTTCACCATTCGCGCTAAGCTGGAGTAAAATATTAACCATTTATTATTTACTCTGAATACAGAAAAATAATATCAGAAGAATGTTTATTCGTCCGGAACATAAACAATTTTTTAGCTTTATTCTTGTCGTTTCGGTAAATAAATACAGTTTAATTTTATCTCTCTCAAGAATAATATTTTCTCTTTCTCTCTCTCTCTCTCTCTTTTTTTTTAATTCATCCTAAAATAAACGAACCGGTAAAATTCTATAAGTTACGAATTAAATATGAGAATTGACTTCGAAATTTTCAATTAATTCTCGACGATGGTGTCGATATAAAAGATCGTTCAAGGGTAGCATATTCTGTTTAATGAACACGTTTCTTAAAGAAAAACACTTGCTCTAGAAAGCATCTACAAAATTTTAAACAGTGTGTGTGTATATGTAAAACAAGGCATTCGTAATCAGCATTAAACTGTTAGCATAGAAGTATCACAGAGCAAAAAATAAAATAAAATCCAATATGAAGTAGGAAATGTTTATTATATAATCTCGAAGAAAGTCCATAATAGTGTACTAGATAAATAAACAACCAACATTAAATCTGTAGAGAACGTATTGTGTATGATGTTTCCATTTTATGATGGATAAGAGAAAGTGGTTTTTGCTTAAAACTATAGAAGTAAAATATCAGACAAGGAATTGTTTCTTTCCGTGGTTAACCTTAGGGAAATTACTTACTTTTTTTATATATATATATCATCGCAACATGATCTTTAATGAAGTAAAAGAATGACAATCGGAAATGATCATCTACTATATATATATATATATCTCTTCTACAAACGTACTTTAGCTATTTTATTTATACTAGCGGAAGCAATCATCTTCTTAACAGAAAAAAATGTTTAACGTACTTATAGAAGAGAAAAACTTTTAATGTTTAAATTTTATTCATTGATGTTTTCCTGTTTTTTTTTTTTTCTTTTTTACTTTACGATCGTTTGAAAATCCTGTTGACATTCCTGTGATATTTTTCTTCGCCAAACTTTCAAATTACTGTTGGTTTTCCTTACACGAATACTAGTAGATGTTCATTAACTGCATGATTAATTACAAATTAGTGTATATCAGGCGATCATATTAGTGGTGCGATGGTAAGTACGCTGTTCTTAATTTTTTTTTTTTTTTGAAGAAGAAGAAGAAAATTCAATAAGTTTGATGTTTTACCGCTGATATGCAGATCAGATGATGCGAGTTTGTGCATGTCACATATGATACAAATTTTCTGATATATATATCTATGTATAGATTTATACCATATATCCTTTAAAAATAATTAAATTAATTTTAAAATATTGCACGATTATCCTTCAAAACAGAAAAAAAAAATCATCGAATTAGAAAGATTTTAGTTGCTAGAAAATGCGTGTAAATAAAAATTTTACGTAGACTGTAGGAAAATTTTGAAGTTTATGAACGTCACGAATCGAACTTTTAAACGTAAAAACAAAAAAAAAATGGTGGCAATGTTTGATACGACTGATGCCTTTTTCTTTATTATTTCTGCTCGAACAAAGATTCAAAACAAATTAGATTAGTTCGCGTATCTAAACTCTCAAAAATTCTTTGGACAACTTCAATGTTCATTTGCATATTTGTTGAAATTCTGTGTTATTATACACATAAAGAACGAGAAAATAGCAATACAATCGCAAAAGTTAATAGAAAATTCACTTTCAATTAAACAAACAACAACCTCTAAGAAAATCTTTATTTTCAAAAGATAATTGAATTTGATAAAACAAACAAATAGAACACAAAGAGGTGAAATTATTTTATTACCTAGGAGAGAATCTGTTTGTTCTCATAATAAATAACAGTGTTGACCAATCAGAAGTTAGTTGAGTGAACTTGAAAGGTTGCATGTAAATAATGTGCAACACGTCACGTCTTTCTAAAGTGAAACACGTGATCCTGGAGAAGAGAGAGAGAGAGAGAGATCCATTAATTAAATTTTAATATAACAAGACCGTACAATGCTTTTTTTATTTAATATCACCATTGTCGAGAGAAAGATTTACAGTTTTTCAAAATAGAAATCAAAGTCTTTACAGAAGTGAAGCAACAGCTTTGATTATTGCGTGTTATAAAGGTGTACAAAAATTTTATCTATGCTTAATTTGTTATTTATATTTCATAACAAGGTTCGATGTGTGCGATAATTAGTTTGATAACTTTCACCGAGTTTTATTATTTTATAACTCGATTATTTTCTCATAAAATCGAAGAAAAATATGCGCGTAACTTGGATCGATGTTTTAACGTTTTACACGGTTTAATTAATTAATTATATATTTACGAGTGCCGTTTTAATTATAAATTTTCAGCATTCTAGATGCGCTTTCCTCAATGAGATCGTACGCGATTCTCATCCGAATTTTGATCGCTATGTGCATAAATATATTATAACGAGCCACATTTTATCATATTTTTTAATGTTGTGAACGTCATCATTCTATTCTTGATAGAAGACATATTCAAGAGATAAAAATGCAACTCAAATTTTGTTGACTTGTGACAAATATGTTTACCGCAATTGAGATTCTCATAACATTTTTGCGTGTGAGGCACATTAAAATTAAAATTCCTTAACGTTCTGCTAAAAATATGTGCAAGTACAGACAATAAATAAAAATTTTTGCGGTTTTTCCCCCTTCTAAAACGGACTTAAAAAAGTAGCATTTCTATGATGCAAATATTCGATAAAATTGAGTTTGAGTCCACGATACAATTGCTCAGAAAAAGAAAAAAAATATCAGCGAATGATACAAAGAAAGACGGATAAATATATAAAAGAAACAATCAAGCACATCGTATTTTCTATAACAATATTTGCGAAATCTCTACTCACATCATGTTTGATAACATTGACTTATTCTCTTCTATAGTTCTTAAACAAACTTATAAACAAAGAGGAAAAGGAAGTGCATTAGTTATGTTTTCCTATAAAATAATATCGGATATGATAACAGATACTTAATAAAGCATATAAATCAAGTCGCTATAATCATTAATTTATTCGTTGAAGGATCATAACAACATGATTCACGTACTCCATATTTTCGCATGAAGTACGTGATAGTCTTTAGAGAAGTGAAGCAACAATTTTTGATTATTGTCTGCTATAAAGTGTATAAAAATTTTATTTATGCTTAATTTATTATATATATTTATAACGAAGTTCAATTAGAAAACAAGGTTAAAAAGGATTTTATAACCATTTAACAATAAGTTCTTGAAGCTTCGTGTACTCCATACTTTCTCATGAAGTACATGACAATTTTTAGAAGTGAAGCAACAACTTCTGATTATTGTGTGCTATAAAGTATACAAGAATTTTATTTATACTTAATTTGTTATATATATTTATAGCAAAGTTCAATTAGAAAACATGGTTAACAAGGTTTTTTTTGCCATTTAACAATAAATTTTTGAAGCTTCAGGTACAATAAGTGACTGAACCATTTAGCAATAAGTTCAATTAGAAAACGATAAGTCTAATTAGTCAATTTAACAATAAGAAAACAATAAGCTCAATAATTAGAAAACAATAAATTCAACAATAATTAGAAAATAAGTTCGATTAGAAAACAAGGTTAACAAAGTTTTTTACTATTTAACAATAAGTTCTTGAAGCTTCAGGTACGATAAGTTATTGAACTATTTAACAATATGTTCTTGAAGCTTCAGGTACGATAAGTTATTGAACCATTTAACAATAAGTTCAATTAGACAATTTAACAGTAAGAAAACAACAAGTTCAATAACTAGAAAATAATAAGTTCGATTAGAAAACAAGCTTAACAAGATTTTTTTCACCATCTAACAATAAGTTCTTGAAGCTTCACGTACTCCATGCGAACTTATTGTAAAATGATTCAAGAACTTATTGTACGTGAAGCTTCAAGAACTTACTGTTAAACGGAACATATACAAAGAGAAACAGTTATTAAAAAAACATAACTAATCTAGACTGAAATTCATTATGCGATGTTGCGAATTAATTTCGTGTAATGACGAAATTTCTCTCGCTCTTTCTTCAGTCCATTCATCATCAAATTCAGTTTTGGTACATTTTTTTTTTATACCCACTTCGAAAAAAACGAAAAAAAAAAATCGATATTAACTTTTTAAACACGTTAAATGGGAATTCTAATCTACGAAAGATTTTTCGTACTCGATACAAATCGAAATACTTAATAATTATAACGGGAAATTAAAAAAAAAAAAAAAAATTCATTATTTTTAGATGTTTGCTAGGAAACATCATTTATAAATGGCAATGTAGTAAAAAAACACGATGTTGTCAAACATAACAATCAAGTATGATTGGCTATTTTGAGTGTAGTCAATCAAATTGGAAATGAAATCTCTCTAGAGAGATTTCTGTTGACGCAACTAGAGAGAGAAATTTTCTTTGGTATGAATTTTTTATTCCATGTTTTTGTGCTTTATTAATAAACAATTATTTGTTTTTATTTCGACTGAAGTAAAGCAAAAGGAAACATACACACACACATAGACACACACAGACAGACACACAAACATATATATATATACACACACAATGAAAAGAAAAGAAAAAAACTTTGGAGTTGTAGAATCGAAAATAATTTATATTATTGATCTTAGTCGATAATTTAATATTCTACTAGTGATAAAGTCGAAATTTATTGTTTGTAATAATTCTTCGGTTTTATATTTTTCTTATAAAAATTTATGCATCGATTTTCAATTAAGTTTTAATCAAAATTCATTTTTGTAAAAGTTACTTAGTTTTTATAATCGGATAATGGTCACGTATCGTATTATTTTCATTTTGTTTTCTCGAATTTTTCTTCTTTTTTAATACGTGTTTCAAAAACGAACATTTCTGGAAACGGTCGAAGTAATTCGTGATTTTCAAATTGTTTCGGATTATGTGGGAATCGACCGTAATTCTTTATAGGAAAAGGAAAAAATAATAATAATAATAATAATAATTTTACATTAAATGTAGTTAAAGACGGACGAATGAACAAGTTATGCGATCAAAACAATAACCCAGTTTTAGAAAATAATATAATTTAATGGTAATTAACGGAAGAAAAGGTAAAAAAAGTAGGAAACATGGACAACAACATGTAGAAGAAAAGAGCAGAATGCATGCAAGCATTAATTAGTAAAATATGAAACAAATTTTGTTGATGACAATTTTTTTATACGTAGAACTAGTGGCTATCAGAAGGGGCAAGATGGGCTGCTACCCGGGCCTCACCATTTTAAGGGCCTCAATATATTAGAAAAATATATCTGTATATTTTTATACTGTTCGAGCTTCAATGTTTGTCAAAATTTGAAATTTACGAATGCTTTCATTTTTCTTGTCCAATTACCTCTGTATGTTCGTCAATTTTGTCTTTTTTGCTTTTGAAGGGCATCAAAAATATTAGTTGCCCCGGGCCTCACATTTTCGCTGAAAGTCCCTGCATACAACTAATAATTTTTTTTTGAATTTCAGAATGTCGTCATCTTGTGAGGGGATCGCTTACAGACTTCAAAATTTGTAGCCATATAACTAGGAGAATGTGGAACGATTCTGACAAATTTGAACGCTCTACAATGTTTTTGTTCTCGAGATATTTTACTGACAGTTTGACACCAGACAAATGAAAAAGTAACAATATACGTCAGTTGGGACAAAATGCATATAAGATGCTTTCAAATGACAGCAAGGTCATTCGTGTGCCCTAAGCAGTAACAGAGATATTGATGGTTTGTTTTGACGATGCCATATTGCAATAGGATCAGATGGACTCTTTAAATTAATAAACATATAGATTGAATAATGAGAAATAATCTGTTAAAGTTTGGATACTCTGCGATACTTGGCTCTCGAGATATCTTTACAAATGGAGTAGTGGTTAAAGAAAAAAATGAATAAAAATATGAATTAGAAGTTAAGAAAAGTACTGTTTAATCTCATTTATATCAATTTTTAATATTTTATTATACTAGTTGAAGGTTAGTGAACTCTTTCTATGTACGTATATATATATATATATTATACATGGAGACTATAACGTTAATACATACTCAAACTAAATACTAGAAATCTTCAAAGGAAAATCCGCATTAAATAATTATTTTAGCGCTCTTTTATGTTTTTCAAAAACCTGTTTTGGAGCAGATAGAGTATTAAATCCGATTTAAATTTTATATGAATCGAGAATTTCTTTCAAACGTTATCGTAGAGCCGATGCGTAAACAAATGACGAACTGCATCCTGATGCTAATTACTTTTAATAACTCGAATATGAGGATTTGTTTTTGATGTCGGTCCAAGAACCGATTGAATTTTTACATTGAATAATTGATAGGTTAGGATAGGATTTTATAAACAAATGTTAAATAACTACTTTCGCTTAAAAAGGAAAAAAAAAAAAAAAGATCCCATCGAGATTAGTTTCCGAATCAACATCAGAAAAAATAAAAGAAGTTAAAATTTTTAATTGGATAAAATGGACAGATTAAATCTCTACATAGTTACATATACAGCTGAGTCAAAAAAAGTTAATTATTTTAAACTCGCAAGACTTACTAGCCATTTTTTTTTTCTTTTTTTCGCTAGAGATCAAGTAGCACAGAGAGAGAGAGAGAAGAAAACTTGAAATCAAAATAATTTAATAATTCAAGAGATAGACTATCAGCGAAGATTTAAACTGATTTTTCTTCATTAATCTATAATAAAGTGGCATGAAAAATATATATGTACTTTTTAATTTTCGTAGAAAAGTGATTAATTACGACTTCATCCAAGGAAATGCTCCTCAGACGATTGACCTCTTCCAAAAAGATCATTTTTTTTTTTTTTTTTGTAAACTTTAACTATCAAAAACGATTCTGTTGCTCCAATATTTAAATTATGGATATTTAAATTTTATTTGTAAGAATTTTCCATCCGGTAACGAAGAAAAATAAATGTTTATTATTGAAATTCCTTACAAAACAGTCTCTCTTATATGTACATATTGGTACGATGCAGTTGTTCATCCAAGAATTTTTAAACGTATAATTCAAAGCGCATTGTTTAGTTTAATCAATTTTTAAACGTTACTTTTGAAGATTGTTGATAATTAATGTTGTTAAATAGCTTAAATTATTACAGAAATTGCAATTAAAATTCTAAACATGTTTACAGAAGCACCTGTTTATTTTCTAGATAAAAGGCTGAAGCAGTATGCAGTTGATCATGGCAAAACATGATTTTGTACTTTATTAATGTATTAAATCTTCTAACTGGCATACAAATTATTGATTTTTCTTCTTCGAAATATATATATATTTTTTAATGATATTTCGAGTTGATTTCGGAAAAATCCATTTGAAGTAAGATATTATTTTAACTTTTATACGACCGAAAACTCCTTCAAGTTTCGGTCTTTTATATGTTTCTAAAAATTCAAGATGTTCGCCAAAAACTAATTAATCTCTCTTAACAAAAAGGTCAAAAATTTAATTATCGTGTTTGTTATGGCTTCAAATTCCTACCATTTAAATAATTATGACGATATTCGTGCCCATAAATGAAAAATTTCGTATCGAAAAAAAAAAGAAAAACACTTGATAATCCAGAAATTTATGCGATTATGGTAACTTATACGAGGACATGATAGATGACATTTTTATTTTTGAAAGTTTTTTTTTTTTTTTTTGGAAAACTAGACTGAAAATCGATGAGATAATGCCGGAAGTAAGAGTTTACAGATGTCGGAAGTGACGGAAGTTAAAATAATTCACATCCTTTCACCAGGTGTCGTTTGTTAGGGGATCACGACCGTATTGCCAATTATAATTTATCTGACGTCACGAGTTGGTTTAAGTTGGTAAATTTTTACTTAAAATATGAATTTTTTTTTTTAAATTTTCTTCATAAATCGAGTTTTATCGAAAAATTAAAATATATATATTAATTAATTGAAAACTTAATCAAAAATTTAATTAAATTGTAACCAATAAAGCGAATGTTAAATGTTTTTTATTTTTATTTCTATCGAAAAATCGTACTAGAAAATTTTAAAAATTATTTTAGAATATGTATATATTCATTTTTTTCCATAAAGTAAATTTTAAGTTTAAGAAAAAGGCAAAAAAAAAAATTAAAAAAAAATATTGTTTTTATCTTCAGTACCTCGCTCATTATTTATGTTCATGCGGGCATCTCACATACCGAAAGATTAATAGAGTAATAAGACATAAAAAAAAAAAGGTTGTGATGTAATTTTAAATAGGGATTTTAAAACTGAAAAGCAGATAAAAGGTGCAAAAGACTCGCAAGATAGTTTTCTTTTGTGTACTCAGGCATTTCAGCGCGCTTTAAGATAACTAATTAATTAAAGCAAATTATCAAAATGCCATCTCACTAATTGCTTTTTTTATTTTTTTAATTTAAAAAAAGAAGCTTAAAAGTAAAAAAAAAAAAAGTGGTTAATTACCATGTAATAAAATATTGTTAAATTAAGGAAACAATGTTTTGTTGGTATCGGGTTGTTATCGTTGAGATTCTTTTTTTAATTTTCTACTTTTCTAACTTTTTCTGATTCGTTTGTACTTGTTGGTTGTAATAAGATTTGTATGGATAAATAAAAAGTTAACTTCATATCTAACGTGAAATGCGAGGTTAAAAAGAAAGAAAGAAAAAAAAAAAAACAATTAGTGATAACGTTGAAACACAATTTTTAATGATGAAGAACCGCGTATACAGTAGCAAAGCTTGATTGCAAGACTGCACAGAGTTCATCAAAGCTTTATTTTGTGATCGAATCTCGTTTGAGGAAACAAACAATCTTATTAAATATGATTGATGCACTTATATCAAGTATTGATCCATAGTAATCAAGATTTAAGCTTAGTTGAGGAAGAGTATTCCTATATTAACCTCGGTTGAGAAGCATCCACTTAACATCAATGGAAGGACAACGCTAAGCGTTATACGAAGCTTTGTTTGGAGGTTAATCTTTCTACATCGTTATAATTAAGTAAATGAAGGCAAAAGTCCATACAGAGCATTGATTTTAGCGTCATACGAAGCAAACTTTAAGAATGTTCCGGATCGCTTAGATCCTTTTCTATTAACCAGTTAAAGCGTATGTAGTAGTTTTATATGGAAGCAACATAAAGAGAAATCAAGTTTATATTATTCTCATTAAAAATTTATCGAGATTAATACGAATTTAATTGTTTTTATGCCAAAAAAAATTTTTTAAATTTATGTTTGCTCTGATATCTGCCATCTTGTAGAGAACTTTCTCTCGTAAAATCTTTCAATATTTTCTGATTTTTATTTTTAAAGTAGAAGAAAAATTGCTTTTATTTTTACAATGAGTTATAAATATAACGTTTTATTTATTTTTAATATAAACAAAAGAATTATTTATTTTAAAGATAAATCCTCTTAAAATGTATTTGAACGAAAATATATATATATATATATATTTATAAAATAATCAAATAAAGGAATAGAAAAAAGTAAAAAAATAAAAACTGTAATGAAGTTATCTCGAGATAAATTGCAATAAAATGCTGACTAGTTATTAAAATACTGCTAGAATATATATTTCGGAAACTGGACAGGTATATATATTTTTCTGATGGGAGAGGAAAAAAAGAAAAATAAAAATAAACGTAAAAATAAAAGATTTAGAGGAAAAACGGATATCTATAAAATAATAAAAGAACCATAAAATCGAGAAAAGCAAAGAAGAAAAAAAAATAAAATAAAATTGGTAAAAATTTGTAAAAAAAAAAAAAAAAAAAATGGGAGGAACGAAAAACAACAAATGAATACATTCGTGCCAGAGAAAAATGCATTAAAAAATTAAGAAAATCCATACTCATCACGTTAAATTACCTGATAGCTTATAATGGATGATCTTAAACCATTCGAGAACTACAATTAAAACCGTTGAGAAAACTATTCTATAGAAGAGGCTATAAAAAAATCAATAAATATTAAATTTCATTTGGAGAAAACTTCTAGTGCAAATGAGATCCACAGACGAAAATCCGAGAAGAGGAGAAAAAGCCTGTAACAACTTTTCTCATATAAGGAGATAGAAACGAAAAAAATAAAAATAAATAAAAATTCTATTTTTAAAACTAAATTAAAATCACATTGGCGGATTTTATGATAATAAGCCAGTTGGATCACTTATTTTATGTAATGCATGACCCGAAACTGGAAACAAAGTTTTAGTGGAAGAGCATGTCTCGTAGTGTGAAAATACCGAACATGTATGAATATTGATCTAATTTCGTAGAAAAGACATCACGAAAAGAATGGTCACGCTATTCCATCGATCTCTCTATCCACCAATAATACAGCAGCTTCGTCCTTCTACTCAATGTCTCTATGAAGACACAACGTAGTAACTATGGCTATTTCTTGTATACAGTTATATTCCTATCTCCATCACCCGGTAGAATATATTGAAAATTTTTGTAAGGGAGAGAGAGAGAGATAAAAAAAAAAAACAAAATATATATATCTATAAATAAATAATAGAAATTGAAAGAAATTCTTTATTCATTTCTATATTAAATATAACAATAATAAAGTCGATTCGTGAAAGATATTTATACATAATTAATTTTTATATCGACTGTTTTCTTTATGGATCATAAACAAAATGATATTTTGAGTTAATTAAACAATGAAAAAAATTTATTATTATTTTATCATCACGTAACTTGACTGATGTACTTCTTCGTTTTAATTAACTTTAAGTGTAGAAAATTTTGGTAAGATACAACTCTTAAAAAGTACTCCATTGTTGCTTTCTAGATGTCGATGTTCTTATGAAAGGAAACAAAGCTTAAGACTGAGAATTATCCTAATTAGAGAGAGCAAGGAGCATCAAAACAAATAAGAAAAACTAAGGAAAAAAATATATATATATAAAATAATTAAATATTATAATTTGGATGATATTAAAAGATTAAACAATAAAATAATGATAAAAGAAACACCTTTTTTGTATAGAAAGAAAAATTATAATGCTATGTTAGTTAAAGAAGCAAGAGGAAATGCTGTAGATCGCTTAATATAAGAAGGCAACAAGATCGAGTAAACGTTCTTAGTATCGAAGGAAAAAAAGATCAAGAAACGTTCTTAGTATAGAAGGAAACAAGATCAGGAAGAGTAGATAGTGTAGTAGAAAACAAGATCTTGGTATAGGAGAATTCGAGACTAAGAAGAACTGTTAGTTGAAACAAGATGAAGATAAAGAAGCATCATTCGTGACTAATTTGTAACCAAGAGTATTGACTGCAGTTAAACATTACATAAAGCTAATAATAATAATAATAATAGAAGACAAAACAAAGGAAAATTCAAAAATGTAATTTTTTTTTCTTTATTTATTAACAAAAATTATGGTATAAAGAAAAAAGTTTAAAGATTTTCCGTACAGTTTGGAAAAGACACTAAAATCATTTCTGGAAGTAAAACGGTATTCTTCACAGTTGTTATTGATTTTTAGGAAAGTAAAAATATCATTCAGTTTCATTTAATTATATAGGATTAATTTTTTTACTGATTTCATTATACTAGGATATTTTGTAGTATAAAAATAAGTATATATGATAGGTCTCGAGTGGTATGACTGTTCATTGTCCTTCAATCAACGTAGCTGAGTTCTTAAGCCTTTCTCTTTTTACCATTCTTCTTTTTTTTATTTTTTAGTTGCCTGGCAACCGTCTGTCATCTGCACAATACGAAATTACACACCTTTTTTTTTCTGCTTTACCTGTCAATGGTGGCATGCGTTATGTAGGTGGTGCGAATGTGATATATGGGGTCCATTTTACTCGACTGTCTGCAACATTTATTGAATTTTAATGGAGTATAAAATGAACAGACTCCTTAAGATATTTATGTTTAAATTGGGGAAAGATGTCGTTTTTTTTTTGCGTGTCAACTCTGCCCTTTGTATTCTTCATCCAAATTTCTTTCTTTTTTTTTTTTCTTCTGTGGTGGGGATTTATGTTAATTGAATAGAAAAGGACGAATACCACATAAAATATTCACTTTAACCTCTCTTATTTTAACCTTTCTTTATTTTTTTTTAGCAGATTCTTTCGAGTTTCGTTCATTCTAATCTTCTGTTTTGAAAGGTCGAATTGAATGAAGAACCGAAAATACTTTTTATTTTTTAATTTTTCGCTATTCTTGGAGGAAGAAGAAGAGGAAAAAAATAAAATAATCACATGAAACGAATCAAGAGTAGAATTTTAAAACTTTTTTTTCCATTCCGGGATTATCCTTATTACGAAAATCCTTTATATATATCTTTTAAAGAATTCCGCCTTCTTTCCAAAGTACAGATAATCTTCAACATATTTTAGTTTAAGAATATGTTTTAAAGTTTCATTTTCTCGTAAGAATAATGGATATTTTATAAAAAAAAGATGTGAAAAATATAAAAAAAAAAAATTTCGATACAAGATTTTCTTCAGATGCATTCTTAGTGAGTTATAACGTTTTCTTTTACGCTTTATTCAATTTTTCCAGCTATTTGTTTTATTTTATTTTTTTATCGATTTATAATTAAATTTAATATTATTTTTCCAAGCGAAACGGTAGAAAATATAATTAAATAAGATATAAATTTAGCATACTTGTAAAATCTCAGTACAAGTAAAATATAAACTAGCAGAATTAAGCCATTTATTCTACACATCAGCCAAACAATTACGTTCATAATAAGAGAATAATAATTCAACCATTTAACTGATTAATTTTCATGTTTCCTTTCATGCTATCATATCTCATTAATTTTATTTAATGTATAAATTGTTATTTTATAATAATCGAATATTTTTTTTTTTTCCATTTTATTTTTTAACTACTTAAGGAAAATAAAATGCAATTTTTAGTTAAATTTAGTTTCATTTTTAATTGATGTCGAGTTATAATTGTTAAAAGTAAATCGATTTAAACAAAAAAAATGAGTTTTTTTTTTTTTTAAGAAGAAGAGATGGTCTTATCAGTTTGAAGACATTTTATGGAAATTATTAAGCGTTTATTAATTTTGTGATATTCGAATCATTTATCTTTCTTATGCGTTTCTTTCTTTGGAATTTTTTTTTTTGTTTCATTGTTCGTTATGTTTTCTTCCTTTTTTTCGTATTAGTTTCCATTAATACTACTTTATTTACTTTATTTCTTTTTTTTTCATTTTCACTCTCCATTGTTTCGTCTTCTATTACGCTTTTCTTCAGTCTTCTCAATTTTCTTACTTTTCCTTTATTTCTAGTTGTTATTCTATTTATTCCTTTACCTGTTGTTCTTCTTCACTCTTTTTTTTTTTTTCCTGTTTTCTTCATTTTCTTTCTGTCTCTCAAGCTTTCTTATTGTCTTTTCTTCTTCCATTCTCGTTTTTTCTTCGTTTTCATTTCTCTTTTTTTTTGGATCTTGGTATATATCCTTACTCGCGTGTTTCCTTTATAACTCTTCGTTTCGCATGGATATATATCTACCACAATTAGAAAAATATGTGTTATTTATTTATATTTTCTTTAATTTTATTTATTTTTTTCGATTCGAAGATACGAAAATTGAAAAATATGGAAAGAAAAGTTCGCAGAGAAAAATTGGCATTTTATCACATGCAACAGTTTTGTCTTATTTAGTTTCAGTTTAAAGAATATCTTTCAGTCACAGCTGTTCAAACTACGCAAAAAAGAATGACTCTTAGATTCTTTTGTGATGTACCGAGGAACCTTTTACATACAAAAAGTGATGTTTTTGACATCCCAAGAAAACTATTTCGATTATAATAGGGAGAAGTTTTCCTTTTTTTATCAGTTTTTAAACTTTAAAAATGATAAAATAAAATGGTTTCCGATCACCAGCTTTAATAAAAAATAAAATAAAATATACAATGACAAATACTACAATTTAACTGAAGAACCGTTTTGAATGACCAGTTAAAATTACTTCATTACTCGAGAAAACTGACGAATAAAAATTTATTTTCTTCAATACTTTATATGGTTACAGAGATTATACATTCGGCATATACAACATATGCATGCAGTATGAGAAATGCATTTTTGCCATGATAACAATAGGCCTATATATATATTGTTATCATGGCAAACTGTTACACTGTTATATTGTAAATTACAGTAATTTACAGTATAAATTACTGTAATTTACAATATAACAGTGTAAATTAACAGTGTAACAGTTTGCCACGATAACAAGGACCACACTGATAACACTGTTATGTAAAATATAACAGTTACAGTGTTATACATTGCTTTAACAGTGTATACAGTGTTAACAGTATTTTATATTGTAATTTACACTGTTAATTTACAGTATAAATTACACAGTTTGCACTGTTATATTTTATATATATAACAGCGTGACAGTGTGTTTAATGATTTTTCGATCAAAGATTGTCGGGAAATAAAAGAAATATCAGAAAATTTTAAATATTTTATGAATATAAAAGAACAGAAAAGTTTATTCTTACGAAAGGATTAAGAAAATAGAGGAAAGGAAAGAGATCCACGAAGAAAAACAACGTTGAGAGAAAGGTTAGGAAAATATAACCTAAGTGAAAAGAAGGGAGAGAAGTTCCGAAAACAAAAAAAAAAGTTTTCGATTAATCGAAAAAAAAATCTTTTTGAAAAATAGATAAATAAAGAATAGGAAAAAAGATAAACGAAAAAAAAAAATAAGTAAAGAAAATGAGATGTTTTGGAAGTGAGGTGAAAAAAGGAGCAAATGAAGATTTGTAACCATAAATACATTTCGAAATTAGAAAAAATGAGAAGAGATTTGATATGAGAGAAATTTTTATAAAATGCCACGATTTCTGTACCGAAAGGAAATGGCAGATTGAAAGGCGTAATCTGTGATTTCATAGAAGACAAATGATTATTAGAAGTAATAATAAAGTTTCTGTTATATAGAGACATTTAAGTAAGCAGACAAAACGAGAAACGGTCAAAGGGAATAAAAAAAAAAAAAAATTAAAAAAAATCGGAATTCTTAATTTCCGAAACTTTTTCTGATGAGAAAAGTAAATGAAAGAAAGGAGGGAAAAATAAATGAAGCATAAAAATAAAAAATAAAAAAATTCAATCGAGATATTTGAAAGATCATAAAATGAAATAAATAATAAAAAAACTAATGAAACGAGCAATTATTTTAATTGAATATTAAAAGAAAACAAGCTGAATAAATGCATTATTCTTTCGCTGAATTTTTCTTCTTTTTTTTTTTATATATATTCACTTTCTATAGAAGTCAAATAAAATTCTCATTTTTAAAACAATGGAATGTTTGTCATCATCAGAAAAAATGGCATCGACTTATCGAAAACATGGCGTAATAAATTTTGGCAGTGTGGTTCCTAATGGCAAAGCAATACTAGTGGTTTTGTTATCTTCTTCTCGATATTTCTTCTGTTTTCTTAAAACAAACTGTAGTCTCTTTATACCATATCTTTTGCCTATTTGCATAACAGAATCTGTGGAAAAGGGAAAAGCAAATTCCTCCAGAATGATCTCGCTACGATAATGATAATCTGTACAAGATAAAATGCAAGACACAAAAAAAGCTTTAAAAAAAATAAAATCCAGATCAAGAAAATGCTTAGGAAACAAGACTTCTTCTTTTTTTTCTTCTTCGAAATAATATATATATATATATATATATATAGAGAGAGAGAGAGAGAAAGAATAAAAGATAAAGTAAGATCAAAATTTAGATAATGCTCAAATAAAGTAGAATTTAAGACAAGAATGGAAAGATAAAGTAAAATGCTTGAAGTTGAAGTAAATTATTCAAGATTATGCTTTAATAAATTTAGATATATAAAAATACCTTTTAAAATATAAGAGGATAAAGATTTATCCGGATTATAGAAATGTTTTGTGATTGATAAAGGTCTAGATATCGATACGAAGCTAACAAAAGAAAAAAAAAAAAAACAAATCGATAAGAAAATGAATAATCTGTCTGTATGTAATTATAAAAATTATAAAATATGATAGAGAATCATTAAATCGGAATTATCAGACATATTAAAGCGAATTAAAATATATTTTTCACTAGTAATTTTAATTTATTTATTTAAATTCGTAAATTCTTCAGCCAAAATTCTGTTTAAAACCGAAGTTCATGTGACCATATAACTGAAGTCAACTATACAATTTTTGAATTTGGGGGTGAAATTTCGTCAAATTTCTTGACTTTATCATGTTTTTCGTTAGGATTTTTCGTGGGAAATTTTGAATTTTTTTTTTGTTTTTGATATCACTCTAGATATCGAAAAAGTCTAACGAAAAAACAGGAGTCAAGAAAAACAAAACGAAAAATCTAACAAAAAAAAAAAAAAACAGGAAAGTCAAGAAATTTGAAGAAAAGTCTAACGAAAAATCAAAATCTCACACAAAAAAAGTCTTCAAAGTTTGGCATTTTTTGAGAAACAATAAACATTTAGAAAAAAAAGAAGAATTAACATGCATTGGTATTCTGTCAACTGTACGAATAAGAAGATAGTTTTAGGAATTTTTTTTTATTATTACTTTAATATAAAAATAATCAATCTAATCATAGATGTCTGCTCATTTTTTTTACGGAATCAGAAAAAATTGTTCTTTAAAGATGCTAACAGACAATAACAGAAAGGAGTTAAGGTAGAGAGAGCGCAATGCGAACAGTCATCACACCTCAAAAAGTGCAAAGCTCAATTTAGAAAAACCTGTTAGATAATGAGATAAAAATAAATTTTGCGGGTAAGTACATATCGTGGTGATAATCTACCGCTTTGAGTCGAAAACTATTATTTATACTTGTTAAATAAGTAAAGAACAGAAGTTATAAAATAATAGAAAATGGTCGTGATAGCTAAAGGATAAAAAAAAAAAAAAATTTTTTTTAAGGAGGAAAAATAAAATAAAATAAAATAAAGCATTCTTTTTATCTGTTTTCGCTTAAAAGAAGTGAAATCATACCTATTTATAGTGGAGTGAGACGGGTTTGTTTCGGAAATTATCATATCTTCTCAAGAGACGAGTAAAACGTATACATTAACGCTTTAAACTCAATTTTAAAACGTGTAAAGTAGAGAGAAACGAATCGTTAAATAAGAAAAAAAAAATTTATTTTGATCATAAAGAAAAATAAACAAAAAGTTAATTTAATTATCCGCATAAGAGAATTCGAAAAAAAAAAAAAAATATATAAAATATATAATATTTAAGTTAGTTATTATCCTTGTTTGTTTTTTCAATTTTTACTTTTTTTTTTATTTTATTTTTATTATCGATGGGGGAGAAAAATAAAATTTCGCATATGATTTTTTTGATTTTTTTTTTTTTTGTTTTTATCGTGGAAAATTTTTGCTTTTTTTTTTACTTTTAATGTCTTCTATTCGTTAAATTAAATTCTTTTAAGAGAGAGATAAATTAACGAGTTTTAGTTCGGTTGTTTACTCGGGTAGAAATTTGTTTAGAAACTCTTTTAACGTTTTGATATCTAATTACGATTTTTAAAAAGTTAATATTTTCTGTAGTTTTTTTTTTCTTATTTTATTTATTTAATAAACGAAAATAGTATTATTAAGTTTTGAAAAATTTTTTTTTTCTTTTTTAACTATTATAAATTTGGAAACTGTTATAAAATTATAATATTAGATTTAAGAGAAAGAATAAATTTTTCGAGGATGGGTCCGCATTAAAAATTAAGTTATCGCGAACGGAGAGAAGAAGGAAGAAGAAGAAGAAGAAGAAAAAAAAAAAAAATTATTTTTTTTATGAAATTAATATATCAAAAATTTAAAAAAAAAAAAAAAGAAAAAATTTGCTTAAAATTTTAAAAGAAGAAAACAGAAACTCCCGTTTGATAACGCTAAAACAGAAATATGATAAATCAGGAGAAATCTAGAGAGAGATGAAAGCAATAAAGCAACAGAAAATTATTAAGAAAAATTAAAAAAAAACAAAAAAAAAAAACAAAGGAATGAATAATAGAAATATATAAAATGAAAAACGAACTAAAAACTTCTATATATATAAATATATTTGAAAAACTATTAACGATCTAAAACAAATTTGGAAGAGAGAAAGAGATATATATATATATAAAGTAGTAGTCTTCTTTTCTGTTCAGAAAAACTCTGTGAGTCTTCTCAACAGAAGAGAGAGAGAGAGAGGAGAATGGAAACCTTCTAGAATCTTCTCTGAAATGGATAGAAGAAAACCTCATGTAAAGAAAGAGAATGAAACTTTTATAAAGTTTTTCAATAGAAAAATACATGTAAAACTTATTTGTAGATTGGAAAAAATAGAAACAGATTTTTTTTCTCTCTCTCTCTCTCTTTCTCTTTTTAGAAGATGGAAAAAACTCTTATTTCATAAAAAAATTAGAAGTCGAATTGGCAAAAGGGTTAATTTAGTCCTCGAAATGGACGAAAATATTTTTAAAACGCCAGATTTGATTGCATTTTCAGAATCAGATTGAACATTTTTTTTTTTTTTTTTTGAGCAAGTTGCAGTTGAATTTTTTACGCAGAATTACAAACCAGAAGTTAATTATTGATAATTTTAAAAATATATATTTCCAAGGAAGCCAACGAGTTCGACTCGAAAAATTGAAGATGACTAAAGAGAGCTTTTTTTTTTTTCTGTCCATGTTTTCCCGAAATGCATCAATCAATTCTGATCGTTATAGGTATCAGAAAATCGATTCTTCAATCAGGATTAATTATCAAATAATCGCTCTCATTCAATTAAGGATTAAAGGAACACACTATCATACAGGATTATAAGTCATTAATTCGATTAATCGACCGATCGTATGATTGAAGTAATGATAGTACTCTGGTCTGGGTTTTCCTTATCAGGAATACCTCATGAAAACAAGACAGGTTTACTATAAGGCTGCTATCAAGCCATGGATGGAACTGACCAGACAAAACAAATCGATCAGTGTGGCATTATTTCGATCGTGTAGAATGTCATTTACATAGGTGACAGTTTGAAGGTTGACAAATGAATAAAGAGCACCCCCATTGATTTATTTATTGGAACTTCTTTTATTCCATTGAAGTAAACACTGGCGGCTATAAAAATGTATTCAAACAGAATTTGTGTCGTAATATGTATTTCTACAATAAATTTATGAAGAAAAAAAAAACAGAAAAGTTAAAGAAGAAAATTTATTTTAATGCAGTGAAGACATGAAGAACAAAATAAACTCGATGATATTAATTTTCGTTTAAGCATAGATATGAATACAAAAAGTAGAGGAAAGTATGCTTTGTATACTTTCCTCTCAATGAAAAATTGGTAAAAATGCTTATTTTAGGTTTCTTTCCATTAAAAAGAAACATAAACATTCACATTAATCAAAAATTTTATTCGGTTTAAAGTAAAAAACACACAAAAACACGATTATTAAGTTTAATCTACCGTTATCTATATTTGATTAACGTAAACTGCCCTGATAAAAATCATTACTTATGCATGTTTTCATCAACATAATTCACGCTAATCATCTTCACAATTGATATATTTATTCTGAACATCAATACTTGAGAAAATGCTAGATATTGATACCAAATGTCAAGCTTGTTAGCAACTAAAACAATTTTTTTTTTATCTGTTAGAAAAGTTTTCAGTCATCTCTACAGGAAGAATGGCAATTAAAGATGTTCCAAACATTTAACTAAAATGGGAATTGGTACGGAAACAGGTTTCTCATAAAAAGCACACGAGATGCTCTTGTTTTCGTCTATTTGTTCTGGAAAACTGGTTTATGCAAATACTTTTAATATAGGATAAGAACCTCAATGGATGATCATCATCATAAACGGCTGTTCAGAATCAATAATATATGTTTCTAAAGATAACTTATACATATCCAAGAAGAAACTTATATGACAAATAATATAATTTAAAATTCTGTATCAGATAATATTCAAGGTTAGTAGAACAGCGCCATAATTGTTTGATCACTTACCATGAAGCACAAACGATTGTTACTTTTATGGAAGACGAACAAAAATAAATATATATGCCGATGTTACACATGAAAAACTTTGATCGAAAGTTGGATTAAAACTTAGACGGATAATTGTAGGCTAGTTTAAAACATATCGAAGTTTACTTTTAGATTCTTTACCCGAAACTCAAATAATGCTTACAAAAAGTAGAGATAAATTTCTGTTTAGCCTGAGGTGCAAGCAACCCATTACAAAATTTCTCTTCAACTTTTCACTCTTAAACTATAGAAAGTTTTAAAAAATTCATTTTAGCTTTTCTTTTATCTGTTTTACAGGCGATAAATAGGTTTCGGACATAGCGATTCTTTATTTGTACTGCTTAATAATGGTACCACATAAAAGATATCTGTCCTTGGTCTAAATTTATTGTTACTATGACAACATTGGCAATTGTTTTCACCCCCATTTCGTAACCCAAAGGCGGTGTTCTTTATTTACACAACAGACACTGCAGTTGTTTGCTCAATATACGAAACTCGCTATTGACACTCATCAAGTACTCCACCTTAACTTAACTTTGGTCAACAACTTTACAAATCAAGACAACGCCCGGGTCAACAATAGTTTTATTTTACTTTTTTTTTGCTTTTTATTAAAGGAACTGTTATCTACTCCATTTTTATTTTCTTCTTGATTGATTTTTGTTATTATGTTGATCCAATAAAATTCTTATCGGGTTTACAAAAGCGCGCCTTTTTTCTTTTATATTTTTGTATAAGCTCGTTTTGATAAAACGCTATTAAAGTTTTCTAGTTTCTTAAACAAAATTATGATAATTTTTCTCCAATTTTCGGATAAATAACATTATTATAATGAAATTTTCATCTTAATGATCGATCGTCTTAAAGCACCGAAAAAGTGATTTGAATACCTCTTACAGCACAGCATTTTCTTACTTACAAACTTAAGTATACTGAAAGAAAATGGAGTTTTTTTATTGGCAGTTTTTTCGACGTAGATGATTGTTAACTACGTAACGTTTTCTGCTATGAACATATATTACATAAACTGACTGGTTTATTATACTTTATCCGAAAACAGAAAGTTGAATTCGAGCGTAAACTCACCTCCACCTTAAAATTGGTTCGATTCCAAACATATTATATTGATTATTTGGTTCCTATATTAAAGCCATAAATCTTTTTTTCTGTAGCAAATATACTATTTGTTCAACTTTATTAATTTATCGACATTTTCTTGATTAATTCTTATTCTACCTGTAGAAAAAAAATACAAATATTTTCCGTTCTGCAATAATCGTTTGTATCAAGAATTTGTTTAAACAGAAAAATCGTAGCTGGTGGTGGTCAATTTGGAAAAAAAAGTCCACTCAGCACTAACACCCTTACACCACAGAAATAATGGCTTGTTCGATAGCCAATTTAGTTGGTTGATTCCAGCGCTTTTTCAGTTAGTTGTACACTAAGATTGTAGGAGTTACACAAGTTGATGAGAATTGGCACATAATCTACTATCAGCAATTTGCTACTTCCTTTTACAACACTTAGCCCTGCAATACACGAATCGTCTTCGATATATTATTCTAAATAAATACTAGCAGGGCATAAATATTGCATTCTACCGTTAATTCTTCGTAAATTCTTATTTATCCGAAGTGTTTAAAACTATCAAGGACTATTATGATTACTTATAAATGCGATAATGATGCGATTATGCCACTATAGATATATATATATAATCACATCATTATTTACATCATTAAGTTTATATCGTCATGTAACGATGATATAAACTTAACGATGTAGAATTTAATGCTGTTGTTACACACAAAGCTAAACAAGTGTTAAAATTATCATTTTCCGATAAGAAATCTTTTGTTTTGTAGGAAAAAAATGGATAAAATATTTAGTTAAATTTGCTAAATTACTTAATGAGGTTACATCAAGAAATCTCTTGAAGAAGAATCGTTACGTGGCCATTAATACCGTGTTCAGTAGAAAATGGTCAGCACTTGAACTCGACGATAAATTAAGTTCCTTTCTCGAGAGGAAACTTAGTTTTAAACAGTTGTGTAGTTCATTATATTAAAAATTGTTTTTAGTATTCGCGAATCAATTAGTTTAAGAGGTCTCTACACAACTGTTTAAATATTGCAACCATCTGTTTATTGCCCCATGTGAAATATTTATAGAATAAACACGATAAATCTACTTTCTATTAAGATAATGTAGGTTTAAAAATCATTTTTCTGATGAACTGTATGTGATCCATGTTTTTTGCGACACGATTCGAGTCAATAAAACGACATTAACATTTGAAGATGTTAACGTTTTCGAGAAAAGTACGAATCAATGAAAAAGCAAAAGCAATTTTTTATGATGTTTCGCAGTTCCATCAGAAGTTACTCTCAATAAATAATGTAACTAAATAGTCGAAAAAAAAAGCGAACGAAGAAGGAAATATTAATTTCCTTCTTCGTTTAAGAGAGAGTAAGAGTTTCTGATGAATAATTCTTGTTATAACAGTCGAAACTGTAACAGTAGCAATAGAGTCTAGTTGTTACTAGAACTATGTGTTAATTATTAGTACTGTGTAAACTCTTGTAAACAAGATACGGTTTACGTCTAATGAGTAATACTGTGATCAATACCAAACCTGATGTTGCAACGGGCATCAATTGAATTTACTGGATACATATTGGATCAATAGTAACTGTAAACAATGACGCAATTATTAGTGCCAAAAGGTATAATAAAATTTTCCAAGTGAAATGCTGCTGATGCTGATGTTGGTAACGTAACGTAGTTTATGATAATTAGAATTAAAAAATTGGACGGAATGATTCGGTTTGGTCGGAAGAACGATCATGGAGAAATTGGATATGATGAGAATTTTTAAAATCTAGAATGGAATCGCAAGGAAAAAAAAATGTGTTGTACGTCATTAAAATTCAGTTTTTAAAAATATCCAAAAATTCAATTGAAAAATTAAAAAAATAAAAATAAAATAAAGAACAGTATGAGACAGTTACAGTTCTCAAAAACGGAAAAATACATAGTTGTAAAATGTGAAATTTCAAAGTGAAAATTATATAAATTTGAAAAAAAACAAAAAAACACAAAGTTGTAGAAAAATTACAAAAGTGACAAATAAAAGAAGGGAAATAAGAAGGGAAAAAAGTAGAATAAGAAAGAATAGATGATTAGAAAGTTCAAGAATGGAAAATAGTACGATAAACAGAATTTCGTTGTTCTATTGGTTTATTTGTATTTAAATTTCTAAAAAAATTTAGTTTTATTGGTTTGCGTGTATTTAAATTTTTAAAATAATTAAATTTTATTGGTTCGCGAGATGGTTAATGCGACGAAGCACTTTTAAATCGTGCTATAAAATGCAATTTAACTTTTTTAAGTTGCCAAAACAATAAAAAAATAATTAAAACTATAAAAGTGATAAAAATAATAATTTTTATATAATTAAAATTAAAATTATTATAAATTATATTGTAATTTAATGTAAAATAATTTATTATATTACAATAAAATCGTTCAACTACAAAATTGACAAATAAAAAAAAAGGAAGTAAAAAAATAGAAAATGGTAAGTTGACAAATGAAAAATAAGAGAGTATGAAAAACAAAACTATCAAATACAAAAATAATAGCAAAATAAAACCATAAAAGTGGAGAAAATTATAATTTTAATCAATTTTATAGTAATTAATTTTTCTCTTGTTTTGTTTGATAGTTTTGTTTTTCACACACTCTTATTTTTCATTTGTTTAACTTGCCAGTTTTCTTATTTCCTTTTGTTTTATTATTTATCGCTTTTGTAATTTAACAAACTTTTACTGTAATATAATAAAATTATATTGCATTAAATATAATTGATTATAATTATAATTTAACTTTACAACAGAATTTAATATGTTTTTAACGCTATAAATGTCAACTATTTTTCAAATAGTAGTGTAGTCTAGTAGTAATAGTAATAGCAGTAGTAGCAATAGTAATAATAATAATAATAGTAGTAGTAGTAGTAGTAGTATTAGTAGTATTAGTATTAGTAGTATTAGTAGTATTAGTAGTATTAGTATTAGTAGTATTAGTAGTATTAGTAGTAGTAGTATTAGTATTAGTAGTATTAGTAGTAGTAGTAGTAGTAGAAATAGTAGCAATAGTGGTGGTAGTAGTAGTAGTAGCGATAATAGTAATAGTAATAGTAGCAATAGTAGTAGTAGTAGCAGTAGCAATTTTTTTCTTCAATTAAACTATTTTGATAATTTTTTTTTCATAAGTTAATATATTATATATACATATTTATATACTATATGTTTTATATACAATTGACACATGCCAAATAAAATTATTTTATTTTTAAAAGATGATAATTGACGATGCCAAGCTTAAAATACAATTATAAAAGATGTATTAAGAAAAATTTGTTAAATGGCCATAATAATAATGGATAATTATTTGTATCTGTTTTCGGAACGTATTGTAATTATAATTTTCGTAAAAACATATTTTTTGATATTAAATACTCACTTGGATACAGAAACCATTAAGAGATTACAAGTCCTGTTCTTTCTTAATGAACGATCGAAATGATATTGCAGAACAACTTGTTTGTTTCTTTACTTATTTTTAAATTAGTTAAAACAAATCTAGAATTAAGCTATAGGCAGGTTCACCGTCTGCATAAAATTTGCTAGATTATATATTTGGTAACAGACACTTCGTCATCGTTCTGGTCATCTTGACAAATGTGTTATCGCAGAAGCGTAACTGTGAATTTTCATAAATATTTTAACTGTACGGTATTTATTATTTTAACATAAATACTTCATCAATTATTAACGATAGCTATATAAAATACGTAAATTTATTTAGCACCAAACTTTCGTTAAGTGAAATTGCATTGTAACATGAATAAACAGTGCCTGGTCGCATTAACCAATCAGCAAATTTCATTTATCTCATAAACCAATAAAACTTAATCGTTTTAAAAATTTAAATACAATTAGCCAATAAAACTTAATTATTTTAAAAATTTAAATACAGATAAACCAATAAGACTTAATTATTTTAAAAATTTAAATAGAAATAAACCAATAAAAGGCGACGAATTTAAATTACTTCATTTGCTTGCTAATCAATGAGAGAGATGAATGATATAATAAAATAAACTATATTTAATGTTTAAATAGTTTCAGATAAACAAATGTTAAATATTTTGGAAGAAACAAAATAAGTTTCTAATTTACGATTATTATTATTTTTTTTAATCAAAGAAAAATGTAAGAAGTTTTAAAACTGGTGTGGAACTTCATTAAATATTAAAAAAAAAAAAAAACTGATATAAATTTATTTATTTATTTGTCATCGTTTATTGAATAAACAACGATTTCTTTCGCATTATTTTAGAAATATTTCGAGATCAATGATGGAATTTTTCTATTCCAATACTCCATCAACGAAACAATCACGTGATGGAAACATATAATAACAACATCCATTTTTGTAACAAACGATTCAATTTTGGGAAGGAACCATCTATAGAAAGAAAGAGATGAGAAATTGGATACAGTTACAAATATTAAACTCTCAAGAAAAAGAAACTAAGAAGAAGAAGAAGAAAAAGTTTTCATACTTAAACAAATTTACATTTATAATTGCTGTTTTAATCATGTAGATTACGATCAAAAATCGTAGATTAATTAGAATAATGACGAAAATAATTGAAATTTTTGGAAAAAAAAACATAAAATTTATACTACTGTTAGGAAATAATTCGAGAAACTCTCTTTGATTACTAGCAGGTAAAGAAACAAATATCCAATAACATTCAAATATATTGTGGCTGTTGATTGGTTAACGGCAAGGTATATTTAGAGTTTTGACCAATTGTACGCGAGTATATCTATAATTTAAAAGAACTTCATTGATTTTAAGTGACTAATGGATGATTACAAATTCTCTTCATAAAACTTTTAAAATTACTCCAACTTTTTTTAATAATTTAGATAATTTCACTAACTTTTAATGAGATTTTTATCAGAAATTTATAACTAATCAACAAACTGAATAACTGGAAAATATATTTTGCTAAAACTTTCATTAAGTTTGAAATTTTACTCATTTTTAATGTTTTATTATTATTATTATTTTTTTTTCTCCCCGTTTTATGTACTTTTAAAAGAGGAAAGTAAGAAGCAAAAGTTTAATTTTCATCCCATTAGCAATTTTCTTTTAATATTGCCAACAGAATTATCATCACATTTTTCTTAAATTATTATTTTTTTTTTCGAGTTTTAATTAACTAACTTTTTAATTGTTCATCGTTTCAGCGTGATAATTAAAATTAAATTTTATAATTTGAGCGTTAAAAAAACAAAAAAAAGAAAGAAAGGAAACACGATACACGTATTACTATAGTTTGCTAATTTGAAAATGGTTTTATGCAAACTTTCCGCTCATTGGTTCGTTTAAATGAATTTCAAATTAATTCTATTCTCTTATTGGTTGCTTGTTAGTTATCAGATTTTCATCGATTGGTCGATATTTCGGAACGTTGATTGATCAGTCAATAATGATAACGCAACAATGACTTTGACAGTTTGAAATTAATCAGTTTGATTGGTTAGTTTTGAATTAAATTTGAAGATTATGCTTTAAAACAGTTGAAAACTTTTTTTTAAGATATATATATTAACTATTCATACCTATTTTATGATTTTATTTACATTATAAATATTTTTATGAACAGAAATAGTTTTTCCAGATGCTCGAAAGTTGCTTTCTTCCGTACAGTCTGTTCAGGATCTGTATCCAATCTTCCTCTAAATGGTAAAGTAATTGATAACAGCTGATGAAAAATGTCTTTCACAAAAACCTATCTATGACGTCAATCGATTTTTTTTTTTTTTTTTTTGGAAAAAGACTAGAGTCTTTATATCAGAACGTTCATTGATTTCTGGTTTATATTATTATATATCTTGAAACCGATCAAATCTCAAATAGAATTCGTACAAGAACCGAACTATTTAATCAATATTTCAATATTGAGGAGGAAAAAAATAAAAATAAAAATCCAAGAGAAATCTAAAAATATGAAAAGTTCATTCTCTTCCTTCTCTTTTCTTATTTATTTTTTTCTTCATCAAATATAACAGTCGGAAAAGTTAAATATTAAAGTCGTATTCTCTATGTCATAAGTGGAGATGTTACTTTTTTTTTTTTTCTTTTTTCCTGTTCGAATACTGTAAAGTTATCCAAATTCTTCAGTTTGAATATTGTTTTACATGCATTTCAGATTTTTTTATTATTATTATTAATAGACGCAATTTCTATAAGTATGGATAGTTTTGAAATATTTATAATCATTTTCCGTATCATCAAATTTCAACCATAAATTAATAATCATAGTATTGTCCTTATCGCATATTGCAATTCGTACTTGCAATCACTGTTTATATCATCATACTGTAACTTAGTACTCATGATAATTGTGCTTATATCATCATATTACAATTGGGTCATTCCAGGTCAAGCGACCGAGAAGTCCTTGCTCGACTCTTCAATTTTGCTGAAACTTGGTGTGAATATGCATAAAGGTTTCAGGGGAATTTGTACAAAAAATCGGTTCAAGAAATTGTATGGTTGAGGCCTCCACAGTAAACAGGTGAGGTACTACTATAGAGATTTGAAACTTTAAAAATTATTCGTGATTGAATTCGCATTACACAAGAGATCTACACAAGAAAGACATTGTTACCACCCGTGTAACGCGAGCCTGTGGAGAGGCCTCCACAGCCTCGCGTTACGCAGGTGATATCCATAATAAATCGCCAATGCCTTTCTTCTGTAGGTCACCTGTGTAATGCGAATTCAATCACGAATCATTTTCAAAGTTTCATATACGATTGTCACATAACCGTAACACCTATCCACTCTGAATCTTTGTAAGGTTGTTTAATTTTATGTGCTAAATTCAAAGATTTTCTTATCAAAAGGTCATAAGGTCATTTGTCAAATCTGACTAATGTTTAAGCGTAAATATCTCACTGTTTGACACTTTGAATTTAATTCTTTCTGTTACCATTGGAAATAACAGATTTTAAATTACAAGAATAATGTTTTTTTTTCAGTTTTGAGTCTTGAAATTCTTCAGAATTAGGTCATTTAATATGGAATGATCATTAGAATGAATTTCACGAAATATAAATTCACGAAAAGAGAAATGGCAGATAATATATCACTTGGTGAATTTATTTTAGGAAAGGTAATCACTTTGAATTTAATTCTTTCTGCTACCATTGAAAAGAACAGATTTTAAATTACAAGAATAATGGTTTTCCAGTTTTGAGTCTTGAAGTTCTTCAAAATTAGGTCATTTAACATGTAATGATCCAATTCAGTACTTATGACCATTGTTAATATCACCAGGTTTATTGTGATAGTCATGATAATACTCATGGTATTAGAACTTGGTAGAATGGTTATAACTTAGTTAGAATGGTTATAACTTGGTAGTCATTACTTGGTGGTTATTAACAATGGCATTGTAAGTTGGTATTCATGATAATACTCATAGTATTAAAAAGAATAGATTTTAAACTACAAAAATAATGGTTTTCCAGTTTTGAGTGTTCAAGTTCTTCAAAATTAGGCCATTTAACATGGAATGATCCAATTCAGTGCTTATAACCATTGTTAATATCACCATATTGTAACATACTCATGATAATACTCATGGTATTAGAAAGAATAGACTACAAAGTAATGGTTTTCAGGTTTTGAATCTTTAAGTTCTTCAAAATTAGGCCATTTTACATGGAATGATCCAATTTACTACTTATAATCATTATTAATATCACCGAATTGTAACTCGGTATTCATGATAACCGTAATCATTGCCTACATCATCAAATTACAATTTAGTACTTATAGTCATTTTCAATAAATCATATTGCAATTTATAATGATGCCCACATCATCGTAGTCCAGTTTAGTACAATACTTATAATAAATGTTCAAGTTAACATACATTATTAGATTATGATTGTTACGTCGAAGTTAACGATAATACTTTTAGACCAGTAAAAAATTTTTTTATATTGATAACTTAATGATGTTAAAATACAGGACAACTTTGTACAAATTACGAACAACTATAATAATTGTAAATCGTAAAATTGCGTGTTTAGATTTATTTAAATTTGTTGTATTGATAGTGTGCGATGGAGATACCAGAAATTACTCTTGTTTAGAATACATTTTAATGATATAAATAATCTGCTTATTTAGATTCAACAAATAGGTGTACAGAAATTTGCTTCATTAAGTATTTTAATGATCTACAGCAGTTATGGTATAATATATGCGCTAGAATGAGACTGTTTACGTTAAAATGTTTCTATGTTTAAGGTATAATGGAATATAAAAGCAAAACTACTTTTACAAGATGCACATTCGAGTTTTATTATTATTATTATTATTATTTTTTAAACATGTTCATGTCGACAGGAAAATATTGGTACGATGCTTGTAAAAAAAAAAAAAAAAAAAACTAGAATGAAAGGGCAAGAGAATATAAAATATTGAAAACATTATTAAAAAGTTAAGTAAACACTTCAAATTTTAATATAAGAATATTTTTCGATCGAATTTGGTACTAGTAAACAAATTTTGGAGTTAGATCCAATCGTTAGATCGAAGTTCTCACAGTTTTAAAACTTACGTTGTAAGGCCAAATATTTGAGAATTAATATTTCGATTTTAATATTATTATTTTCGAAAATTTTCTACTTGATTAAAAATTTTATATGTATTTTTTTTTTTTCAATTAGGCAGAAATTAAAAATAATTATCTAGAGAACGAAACGAAAATCGTTAATACATACACGTTCACAGAACTTAAAATCGTTACAAAGGTTAATAAAGAATATTATATAAATTATCAGAAATAATTTAAGCATGGAAAAAAAAAATGTATCAGAAGAGAAGTTTTTAATTCTTTTTATCGATTAATTGCCAGAAGACAAGGAAGCGAGGAATATTTCATAAAAAAGTAAGTTATCAAGATAAGATATTGATCTTAAGACACGTAAAAACAGCTTTTGCATACAAAATTTCTCGCTAGATAGCTATTTAGGATGAAAATTTATATTTTTTAATATTCATGATTTATGCATATTATGTTAAAAATACTGTTAAGTCTATTGGTTTCTGTTTATCACAATTATTCTTAATGTTGTTATCTTCTCTGCGATTACATTATTTCAATTTGTTGTTGATCGCATTCTCTCGCAAGACGGAGATTTAACGTTGAATATTATTGAAGTAAAATATTTAACTTAAATTTTACTTCTCTAAACAAAAGTTACGATTGGAAACGTATAACACGCTTTTTTGTAAACATCAGTTTGTATGTTATATACCAAAATATATGTTATAAATTTAACTGTATAATGAAAATTGTTAAATTTATAACTTGTAACCTAAATTTACTTTACATTTAACATTCACAAAGACCTCTAACCACCGAGTTAAGAAGAAAAGTCGATTTTAATGCTATTAAGCTAAACTACTTTGATTCTCGTAAGAATTCTTGAATAGAAATAATTAGAATATCTCTTTGAGCATGAAAACTGTATACAATCTCAAGGTACTTAAAAAGCTATAAGAAATTTATCACAACACGTGTTAATGTCACTTTAATAACTTCAGGAAAATAAAAATCGATTAATAATTTAAAAAAAAAAGAAAAAAAGAAATTTTCTACATGATTATTAAAAGTAAGAATGTTTAGTTTGATTATACGAAACTGTATTTTTTAAATAATATAACTTAGTAATAAAAAAAAGGAAAAAATATTCTTAAAACAACGTTCTCGATTGATAAAGTCATTAAGTGTGTTAAATATTAATTAACTTTCGGAATTTCGTGCGATGTTAATTTATTTTAATATTTTTCATGTTGATTTTCTTCGGGAGTAAAAACTTTTATTTGAGAAACAAGTCGGGAGTAAATTTAGATTCTTATCTCAAAACCCGGTTTATGGAAAAACAGCTTTTAACTTGACTGCGATGTTAAATTTTATGTTCAATCTTTCATAAACAGTTATTTAGAACACATTGAAAAGTAATGGAAGAAAATCGCTAGCGTGATGATTATTGTAGAGATAAAATTGATTTTTTTTTTAATGGAACCGGTGCCTTTTGAAAATTCTACCCAACCTCAATTTATAACCTTGATTGTTATTCAAAAAAAATAATAATATTAAAATTCTCAATCAATAAGTGGTACAATTAATTATAACGTAAACTTGAAAAAAAAAAATTGAATATTTTAAAGCCAGGAAAAAAATTCCTCATTGATTTTAAGCACAATAAAAGTAATTTATTGTAGATTTTTAATGTTTAATTTACTGTTAACATTTACAGAAATCGGTGTACAGATTACACCAAATCTCTTTTCTATGGTTCAAGACCAAGATAATCCGACTCTTCTAGGTATCAAGATCAACACCCAATCAATTTTCTCTTGACATCAAGGTTATCACTCTATCATCATTTATAGGTGTCAGGATCGATAGCCAATCAATTTTCCCACCACGTCAACAACATCAACATGCAATTCCAAGTTAAGAGTGCCAAGGTCAAACCTATAAATTTTTTTTTTTTTTTGCTTTCCCGAAATAAATGAAGTTCTTTCTTATTTTTTTTTTTTTGCGAATTTTCCAAATAACTGTACCTTTGTTTTATCTGCAGATAATCGTTGTGATAATGAAGATATGTATATTTAGTCTCACGAATAAATCTCAAAAATGATAATAGTAAAATATATATATATACATTATAATGAAGAGAATTCCCTATAGGTGACTGTTTTAATATTTATGCGAAGAGATATGTATGAAAAAAAAATGAAGTGGAAGATAATATTTAAATTTTAACGATAAAATTAATGAATTTATTCAAATTTTACGTAAAATTCATCCGAATAAATTTTCATAATCGTAGCAATGGGTACTCTTAAACGTTATTAAAACTATACACACTTACAACACAATTAAGACAAAGATATTTGATTTCGAGTATAAAAATCTCATAAATTACGATGATAATTATGTAAATATTCCATAAAACGTTATTGTTTAGATTAAAAAAAAATTAAATATTGGATAGATAAATCAGATACGCACTTAGTTAATTATATAAAGTAAAATAAAATCGATTATTATATGTATCAAGATCATTACCAGGATTTTCTGTTCACTTATCGGATTATATTTGTTCATTATCTGTCACTTGCTGGATTATATCCGTCTTTTCTGTTATTTTCTTCGTAGTTGCCACGCATTATCATGCTGTATGTCACTATCTGGATCATTATCTGCCAATTATCTGGTTTTTACCTTAATAAAAAGATAATATTTTTTTTTTTTTTTTACTACTTATCTCGTGGCCATTCGTTGTAAAACGTAAATAAAACGTTCTAAACTTATTATTTTTAATGCGAAGATAATAATCTTAAAACGTAAATTTAAATTATTAATAAATGATAATTACAAAACCGATTATCGTGTTTTGTAAGACGTTTCGATTAATCGAAAAAGAAATTTTCGCTCTTAAAATTTTTCGGAAATTTAAGTAAACTTAAAAAAAAAAAAAAAAAAGATGGAGTCTACGTTCTATATTTATAAGTTATTAATTCGTAATTCAAAAATATAAACAAAACATTAATGGCAAATAAATGATGATTTGATTATCTGATTTTTACAAAATGTTGTGCTTATCAGGCAAGCGTGACAGGAAACACGCAAACCCAGCAGATTTGAAAATTTAAATTGCTAAGCCAAGTCATAGAATACCTAAATAACTTGTTCTAATTTTATTCCAGAGGGAATGAAACGGGGCAAAAAGTATACATATATATATATATATCTAAAAGTAAAGTTTATACTAAAGTTTGGCAGGACACCAGGACGAAATCAACAACTTATATAGGCCTAGTATTAATGTTCGTGACATTAAAGAACTCGAAGCAGAAAGAAAGTTCCTTAGGAACATCACACAGGTTGCATAAATCAATAACATAGCGCCGAAATATAGGTCATGTAAAGTTATTAAATCTTAATAATTATATCTACTGTTTAAATAAATATTATATAAGTATTGGAGACATGTTTCTGTCCAAAACGCTTTCAATTTATCCATTAACTTAATTCCCTAATTGCATCCCCATGTAACTAGTACGAATATAATAATATGCATATATAGGCCTATATACGTAATTTATATGAGGATTTAGATCCTTTAGGAAATTCATATATCATGTAAATCAGTTTTAAATGTATATAATATCTTTTTTATTTCCATAAATTAAAAAAAAAATCTGCATGAGATACCAATAACTGCATTTTAAGTGTTTCAATATTCACGTCTTTAAAACGTTATTCTTGACCTTGCTTTTTTTAGAATTATGGTCGTTTAGCCATAAATATATGCTTTGTGCATACTTTACAGGGTTTTTGTATATAAAATAATAATATATGAAGTACGAAATGAATATTCTACCTCTTTTTAGTACAACAACTGGTAAAAAAATAAAGGAATAAAATTTGCAATATGCTTATTCGGTAAGATAAATTCATTCGATCAAGCAAAAATGATTTCTGCCACAGAATTTATATCATAAAATGTTAAACAAAAGGTTATGATTTAATTTTATCCGTACTAGAAAATAAAAAAAAGGGAACAAATTCAATAGCAGAAAAAAAAATGTTACCACAGAATAATTTACACTTATGATCAGAAAAGTATTTTTAGCAATTATGTATGAACTTAAATATGACATGAATTATTATTTTACGTTTTATTGCACCATTTCCGATCTTTATACTAAAAATCTGAACTTCATCGATAACTGTTGCGAATTTTATTGATCCCCGAGGAAGAAGAGAGAAAATGGTACAGATCTGAATGGAAGGACATACCAGATCGCTTGCTAAAGCTCGCAGAGCTGGAAACGTGATCTAAAGGAAAAAACTAAAAATAAATAAGTAATCGATTTTAAGGATATGATATTTATTTTTAGTACTGTTGCTATCAAAATAATAGTATTGCTGCTGCTATTAAAATAAAAATTACAGAAAACCTGCTCAAACTCTTGATTTTAACAACATAGAAATCGAGAAAAATAAATTTTTATAGACATTAAACAATATATCAAGGGTAACATTCCACAAAGTCTTTTTTTTTCTTCTTTTTTTCGAGTGTTTGATGCAATAGTGTCATTGCATCTTCGTAGCAGAAAACTAATGTTGCCAAATTTTATATGTGGTTTCATGATTTTTTTAATATCAGATCATTTCTGAAGTAAAGTCGTTTTAAGCATTTAATTTTGAAAGGATATTAAAAGATAAATAATTTGTTAATTAATTATATATCCTCCATTTGAATCAATAACATTCTTGTAATGTTGTGAAAGCTTCATTCATGTTTAAACAAGCAGAGACACGTTTGAACAAGTCATTGTCTTTTGTGATGATCCGATATTTAAAGCAAAATTATTACTTCTCATGTCTTTCAAATCGTGTTTTATCTTAATATTTTTGTGTTTATAATAATTTATAAAAAATTATATCTATATTTTTGAAAAACGTTTATGAAGAAAATTACAAACGATTTTTTTCCCCACCATAATTTCGAATATATTTAAACATACAAACATGTAAATTCATCTAAAGTCCATATGAAGAAGTGAAGAAGAAGAACAACAATTCATCTAAAGTACGTTTTTTATCCTACTTTTACAAATGATCAACTGAATGCTTAAGTTTGTTTTCTTCAAAAATAATTAAAAAAAGTGTGGAAGATTCATTTTATTCTTAGTTTATTTTTATTATTTCTTTAAGATTTATGAATAAAAAAAATTTTTTTACAAATATCATTCTCTCTCTCTCTCTCTCTCTTTTTTTTCCTTTTTTCTAATTTTCGGTTGAAAGTTTAGAAACAAGATAGATTAAGATTTATTCGGAAATGCTAGCTGCAGTCCGAATTTTATAATGTTCGATATCAAAATATCTGTTTTAGATCAAAATCAAATTTCAGGTTTTAGTTCCTTCCTACTCTCGATTGAAAATTCTCCAAAATATTCTGTGCAATGCACTTTTTTTGTTCACGTTTTTATGGCTTTAGAGACCTTAACTTCTAAAGCGGAATATTTTACGTTTTTCCTACTACATAAAATTGCTTTTATTATTTTCACGTTTAGTCATTTTCATTGGTGAAAAAAAATACCATAAAATAACTCGAGTTTACAATATAATAATGCGTATAGAAAATAGGGTACAATGATAAATATGTGCATTAAAGTAATAAATATATATCTCTTCGTGCAATAAGTAGGATATGATATAAACGTGACATACCAAAAAAAAAAAAAAGATAAATAAATTAAGAGGAAACAGTCAGACAAACAACAACAGCAACAATCTGGAAAGAGCCAAAAATTTAAGTGAAATCGATACAAATAGCGTGATCGTGTCCTACTATTAAAAATATGAAGAAGTGTCAAAACATCGTAAACTTCAACTGGGAAAATTTTATATTTTGCATAATGATATTGCTAATTTTATCGTCATCTCTATAAGTATACGTGAAAATACTTTACTGTCGAATCAATTTTTCTGTTTGGTAGATTTATGATTTATTCGAATTTTAAAATCAAGTAGAACGAAACATTTCTTTTTTGGTTCGTTAAACGAACGTTCATCTATTATAAACACGATTAAACTGCATACGATTGATGATATTAAGAATTATATCGAATCTATCAACTCTTTCGCTTATCGAATTAACTGAAAAACGAGAAAAATTCTGATTTTAAATTATACATCTCCACGGTTTTACAAAACAAAAAAAAAAATCGCATATTTTGGACGAAAATCGACATTACTGTGGAGGGGATAAATCTTTAGATATCAGCTTTAAACAAACAGAAACAGAAACAATGAATAAAAATTATTTTTATGTACTTTTATTGCTGTCTAAGTTCGTAAAGTTAAATTTTTGAGAACGTAAATATGAATTTTACGTATCGATTTTACAATTAAATTTAAATAAATAAGTAAATAAATAAAACTGACTGTAAATATGTAGTTATATTAGAAATATAACTACATATTTACAGTCAGTAAATATGTAGTAAATATTATTTAATTAAAGCAAATCAATAAGAAAAAAAAAAATTTGCAAAAATTGATCAATCTATGCAATCGTGATAAAACATATTAATCGAGAGAAAAAGTGAAAAACTGATCAATTAATTAGCGAAAATAATCAACATCGTCTTATCAAAAGAACAAAAAAATACAAGAAATTGCTCGAAGGTTTAAGGAAATTAATACAAAAAGAAAAAATAATAATAATAATAATAATTAAGCAAGAGAATTGAAAGCAAGCAAAAGGAATACGTAATAAATGAATAAAAAGAAAGATAAGTTATGTGCAAATGAACAGGTAAGAAACATAAATGAAGAGTATGATGAGCAGTGAATCTAAAAAAAACACATAATCAGAAGCCTAGATCAATCAGAAAGCAAACAATGAAGAACCTCAATAGAGTTGCCAAATCAGAAAAAAACATAAACAAAAGACCACAAAAGACTTTCCCAATCAGGGCGAATACATATAAGGATAAGTCTACCAACAGGATTTGATCAATAGGACGAACAGAAAAGGAAATCACTGTAACTTTAATTAATACTTATAGTCTGCTTTACTTCGTGTACAATTATGAAGAAGAGCGAGTTAATGTGCCATATTATATACGAAGATCACAAATAATCGAAAGTCCGATCAAACAACAATCTGCAAAAAAAAAAAAAAAAAATTAATCCCGAGTAATAATAATTAAGCAATAAATATTTATCAGTTTCTCAGAAACGGGGGGATTTTAAAAATATATAACCGAATAAATTTTAGTATTTTTTTATTTTTTTATTTTTTTAATGTATTAAAATGTATCAATTTACATATCGCGAAGAGGAAATTATTTATTGGAAAAATTTGGTCGAAAGTAAAGCTTTTTTCCAATTCAAAAATGCAAAGGTAGAAAGGAAAAAAAAATAAAAATAAAAATATAAAAAATAAAATAAAAATATTCTTCGTCTGGTCGATAAACCGAGAAACCTAATATCAACCATTGTTTTCTTGGTTGGTGCATCCCGCGGGTTTTGGTAAGCTGAGCTCTGCTGACAATCATTAATCATTCGAACGTCAACCATCACCATGTGACCTGTAAACTCTGCCCTTTATAGTCACGTGATATCAGTAGAAGAAGAAGAAGAAAAAAAAAACAAATCCGTAAACTAATCAATCATTGAAACTCTTTGCACTTTTCTAAAATGGTTACTTTTTGAAACATGAGAGTTATTTATAGCGAATGCGTGATTACTCTATTGTCTCCCCCTTGTGTACATAAAGTGTGCAACTATGCGCAGATATACTGCATAATACGAAGTTTATGATTAATTTATATACGTGAGTTTTCTTATCTACCACCATTATACCATATATCTTCTCTATTAATAATAAACACGAGCGAGTTTAAATAGAAATAAATCTCTCTACACTTAAAAGTGGATATTAATCTTCTTCATAATTTGGTTCGAAATCTACTCTCAACTACGAATTAATTGGGTTAGTGCTTCATTTACTTAAATAATTGCAAATAACAACAAGGTTCAGTAAATAAATTTTAAGTATCTACGCGATAAAAGGACCGGAACTTTTAAAAACCTTATAATGACACTCGATTAACTTCTCCTGTAGTAAGCTGGAAAATCACTTGTAAATTTTTCTCTCTTTTTTTATTTTTATTTTACGCCTAATTAAATAAAATTACTAAGTAACATGACAGAGATGCAAGGTAATGTGTAATTAACTAAAATCGCAATTTTGCAATATTTAATTTAATTAATAATCAATGCGAAGTTAACTATCTTAGTATAAAGAAAAATCACATCGTATTCGGTATGAAGTAGTACAGTTGACTCCCGATTTACCGGGGTAACAGAGGGGAAGTTAACTCAAAATCACGGTTAATCCAAAGACAGGATTAATAACCACTATTTTTTTTTATTCATGGCAATTTACCTGTACCTTATTTTCAGGAACCGTGTTCAAGTTTCAAATCAACCGTACCAACAAACAGAGAAGAAATACGTACGCGAAAGAACTTGAACAATCTGACAGTTCAAATCCGCGTAAAAAAAGTCATTCAGAACTTTCTGTTTCTCAGCAGAGTTTTATTTTTTTTTTGGCGAAAACCGGTTAAGCCAGCCCCGGTAAATCAGGAGTCGACTGTAATATATTAATATTGAGTAGTAGTAAATTAGTATAATTTAATTAATAACTAAATATAAAATTAGTTATACTTCATTAAGTTCATTTATAAATAATTGTTAATACTAAAGAAGGTATTCCTGCATTTTGGGGCCCTGACGTTTACTTACCTGAGAAGTACTTTATACAAACTTGTGCAACGTTGCTGTAGGATTTAAAATCTAGGGAATTTTTAATTTAAAATAATCAAATCGTTTTATATATACCATTTAATAAAGTTTATTATAAAAAAAAATTAAATAAATTGTTTATAAAATGATTTTGAATGTCTTAAATAAAAATTCCCTAAATTTTATAATCTGAAACAGAAAATCCAACAACGTTGCACAAGTTTGTAAAGTAAGTAAAACTCAGGCATCCAAGAATTCAGGTAAGTAAATGCCAGGACTTCGGGATTGCTCTGAAGAAAATCGTATTGTGGAACCGTTTGACAGTTATTTAAATAATTACAACAGATGAGACAAAGGTGAACAGCAATAACCGATAAGTTCTCAACTTTCTGAACTTGAATTTTCTCTTCGTTTTGGAGCTAAAATAGATTTTGGCATGGGAAACAAAAAATTTATGAGTTGGTCGTTAAGTAGTCATAACATCGGCAATTATACCGTTACTAGAGTTCTCAGTTGTAAGAGTTATAGATGAGATTGTAACACTTACGATGAAGTTCGTAACTGACATGATAGACTTCTTAAATTGGAGTACATGTGCACATTTATAAACAATTATGAGATATTAAAATTACCTATTTAATAACTTGAAAGGACAGTTTATATTATTAAAATACTACCATGCACTTATACACAGTGTAGGATGGAATAATTTATCTTTGATACGAAACTTGGACAATAACATAATCGCAATAAGCGCTCACGAAAATGTACCTTTATAAAATATTAATATTTCCTAAGCGATTCTAAGCAATTACTGAATGTTACCAGTGCTTTATACTACTTAGAATTGTGTAAGGACCATTTTCAGTTAGTCCGGAAAGAAGAGAAAGTCAATTTTCAAAATTTCAATTTCACACTAAAACAATCTATGTTTAACTCTTGTATGAGCAGATTTAATGTCGCTGACATGCTTAAACATATCTAAGATATATTAATATGCATATGTATTAAGTATAAATTTTATCAAACAGAAACCGAAGTTACTTGACCGAGAGAGAAGTTTCAATAATTTAGTCGTATAATTTGATTTTTCGCATAAACTCTCATAATTTATGCAAAATTTAAGATGCCTAATGAATTTTTAACTAAAAAAAAAACAAAAAATATCGATAAAATAATGATGTCGTGCAATAACTTGGAAATTTTCATTGTGCTAATTATATAAATGGATAATGGTTGTTTTTATCCCTTTCGAAACGTAAAATACTGTTAAATCGCACACCAAGAGAAATTAAAAATACTATTAAAAGTATCACAGAATCCATTAACTGGAAATGTCAGAATAAAATATAAGACAACAGTTAATTATCGCAGGTAGCGTGCACGACTACAGAGTTACCAATGCAAAGTGGAATCGAATTAAAAATATACTACTCGGCTTACAACTGACAGTGCCAATAGATAAATAAACACAACTACAGTAGTTCGTTAAGGCTAACATGCGAAGTTCCATTTTTTCCAATTTATAAGTGTCCCTTCTATTGCTAAGTATAAAGATAACGCTTTACTCACACACACATAGTTAAGGTATTAAAAAAAAAGATGGCGCCAGTCGTGTGTCACGCGCTGTCACGTTTCGTCACGAGGGTCTTTCTGATACTGTCACGAATGCTGGGGTGATTGGCCCTCCCCTTTCTAGTCGTGCCAACAAGGTAGTCATCTTTAAGGTAGTAAATTTTGTCATAAATCATAGTTTAACTCGTAATCTCGGTTATCAACCCTTTCGAATACTGCAAAGGCGCAAGTTTTAATGCGCCCATTTAGAAATGTAACGCTTCGATAGCTGTTTGTAATCCCGAGTGAATGGTCTTCTGTTTTTTCTCATTTATATCTTGTTTACCGAGTAGTAAAGAGCACTCTTCAATAATGTTCTGCTACATTAATGTCAATACTTAATATTACTTACTCTTTTTTTTTTTTAATGAACGAATTAGAAATGAGTAAAATGCTTAAGAATTATTTCAAAAATGTCAAACATACGTCGGTTGTCGAAAGGTGTGATTTATACGTCACTTTCTTGTTTATATGATAAATAAAACTTGCAACGTTTCGAAATTATTCGGTTAGTATTTAATAAATCACGTTTAAAACGAAGCAAGAGAGAAAACGATATAAAAGTTATAAATAACAGATAAGTATAAGCAAATTTTATTGCTTCTGCGGTAACGTTTCTCGCACGTAGTTTGTGAAAACAAATCAGAAATTTGGAGCAAAATGAATAAATTGATTGATTGATATGATGACTTACCTTATTTGACGACGACTTACCATTTACGATTACTTACCTATATAATTATTCATCGCGTAATCCTGCAGTTTAGAGTCCTGACATTTACTTACAGCTGAAGCAATACTTTACTAACTTGTGCAGAGTTGTCAGGTTTTCTGTTTTAAGATTAAAATGTAGGAATTTTTTTTATTTAAAATAATCGAATCATTTCGTAAACTATTTGATAAAGATTATTATTAAGTATATTATTTATAAAATGATTTGATTATTTTAAATGAAAATTCCTTATATTTTTACTCTAAAACAAAAAATCCTGCAACACTACACAGTCTTACTCAAACTAAGTACTTGTAAAGAACTTCTCAAGTAAGTAAATGTAACTAGTTGTAACTTGTAAAGTACTTCTCAAGTAAGTAAATGTCAGAATCGTAAAGTGCACGTTACCATTAATTACCATTTACGATTAGTTATCAATATTATTACTCATCTTATATGATTACTTACCAATAATATTTATAGATTACCATCATTCATACAAAATATGATAGGATTGCATAGATTGCAAAGCCCGGAAAAAATGGTATCAATCGATAGGGGGGTCGAGATACGCAAAATATCCCTAATGAACTAGGATTCAAAGGTCAAAGGTTAACGAGATATAGAGGCTGAAAGTTTTACAGTGCATATGGATACTGCGCTTCGCTTCGCTACAGTATGCAGCGCGACGCGTCCCGTTCCCGTGCTACGTTACCTAGACGCGTGTATATCTCGTTAACCTTTGATCTTTGACCCCTGGTTCATTAGGAATATTTTTCGTGTCTCGACCCCCCTATCGATCGATACCATTTTTTCCGAGCTTTGCAATATATTGCAATCTTACCCAAAATACAAAGTATGGAAATTTAGCGACTTGAATAGTGGGCACAAAAAACATACTACTGTATTTCTGTTCTTACGGAGTAGCGAACGTTCTAATACAGTATTTTTAACAGTCTAAAAGATACTTTACGGTTAAAAATCAGTCCAATTATTCGCTACAAAACAGGAATCAAAAGCGCGTAACGATAAAAAGATATCGATCGCTTAAAGTCGGCATTACTTTCGTAAAAAAAAAAAAAAATTAATTATTAAAAGCTGGGCGAGAGAGAACTTAGTGAAATGTTTATCGAACAAAAAACAATTGTAGTAGATCTTAGCTGTATTTCGTGTAGCGAACCTGTTGTTAAATGATTGGCAGCCCACCCATGCTTTAAGTATTAATATTAATACTCATAAGTTTAATTAATACGATATTGAAATATTAATTAACTAACATAAATATTAATATTATCATTATTGATAGGTGGTAGGACGCAAAGCGTGCCCCCAATGCTTTTTTTTTTTTTTTTTTGCAAGATCCCCCTATAACCACTGCACCGATATTAATTTGCATACTTTAGGCGGACGAGATTAAACTTATTACATTTTTATCTAGTTAATAGAAAACTTGAAAGTACAAAGATTTCATTTTCCAATTTTATAATTTCACTCTCGGTCGTCGAAACTTTCATTTGATCTAGATTAAACTAAATGCAATTTTTCATTTAATTATTTTAAAAGTATCTATTCACTTTTGAAGACTGGCCAAAAATACTTTCGCACTTAATTAATTTACTCGTGCTTAACTTTATTCCGTATAATAATGAGTTTACCCATTTTATAACCGGTATTTCTATTTAATTATTCATTTGAATATTAATTTTAAGTGTAAATATATATTTTGCGGAATTTTAAATAAATTTGATTAACCGTGGGAATAAAGAATTATTCAAATAATATTCATTTATTCGAAAATTGGAGTAAGAAAAAAAAAAGGAAAAATATTTATCTATTTGACCAAGTTGTTCTAAAAGTTTTTTTTTTATTATTTTATTTTAGCGATTACTGTAAGTTATTTATCATTATTTTAACCCATTTATGGAAGAAAAAAAGAAAACAAACTAGGGATTGTAAGAGATCGCCATTTAAACCACGTTTGCCTATTATAGCTTAATAATTCTCGAAGTAATTAGTTCTATGAAACTTACTAAGAAATTCCGCCATTAAAGGCGAAATAGATTGTCATCAATTTGTCTTCGAATGTTAAAATATGGCGGACTTTCGACCTTCTGAGGGTTTTCTTTAATAACTTTTGAACTGCTGGATAGATTTTTGTGAAATTAAGTAGACTGATCACATAATAGAAGACAATACTGATGACATAGTTTTTATTTCTACATCATCATGCTTTATCTATTTGACGTTGTTCTGAAAGTTTTAATGATTACTATAAATTATTTATCATTACTTTTAGCCCATTTATGGAAGGAAAAAAAACTAGGGATTGTAAGAGATCACCATTTAAACCATGTTTGCCTATTGTAACTAATAATTCTAGAAGTAACTTGTTCTATAAAACTCACCAAGAAATTTCGCCATTAAAGACGAACTAGACCTTTGCTTCGGCTATTAAAATACGGCGGACTTTCGACCTTCTGAAGTTTTTCTTCAATAACTTTTGAACTGCTGAATAGATTTTTGTGAAATTATACAGAGTGATCACATAATAGAAGACAATACTGATGACATAGTTTTTATTTCTACATCATCAGGCTTTATCTATTTGACGAAGTTGTTCTGAAAGTTTTAGTGACTACTATAAATTATTTATCATTACTTTTAGCCCATTTATGGAAGAAAAAAAAAAAAACTAGGGATTGTAAGAGATCACCATTTAAATCATGATTGCCTATTGTAATTAGTTCTATGAAACTCATTAAGAAATTCCGCCATTAAAGGCGAACTAGACCTTTGCTTCGGCTATTAAAATATGGCGGACTTTCGACCTTCTGAAGTTTTTCTTTAATAACTTTTGAACTGATGGATAGATTTTTGTGAAATTATACAGATTGATCACATAGTAGAAGACAATACTGAAGACATAGTTTTTATTTCTACATCTTACGTCGTTCCAAAGATAAATACGTATGCAATATAAACCATTAATTCTTACCATAACAGCTTGCTTACAAAACGTTTAAAATAACTTATTTACAATTATTATAAATGACAATTTATTTAAAAATAATTTAGACGATTAAATTTATCACAAACATAAACAAATAATTTTTTTTTTATTTTCATTTTTCGTATTATTTGTTTAATAATATGACGAAGATATTTACGAAGGAAGAGTATAAATATTGCATGATTTTGATTTAGAACAATGATGTTTAATCAATATTGTTATTATTATTATTATTATTATTGAAATTTTGATAAAGCAATGTTCGTACATTGTCTTAGTTCAAGGTTAAGCAAGCTAATTGTTGACTCAATTAGCCTGTTTAACGACTTGTGAAGATTATCCGCATTAGTAATTTATGATGTTTTACAGTGGCTATTAAACTTAAGTCTTTATTACTGAATAGTTAGTATGAATAGTAGTTATTCTTAAAATTAATCTTTGATGTTTCCTAATACAGTTTGTTTCTCTTCGAGTATTAACAATCGTCGTGTTTAAACAATAGCTCGAAATTTAACAACAGGCATGTTAAGATTGAATTGATGAAACTCGAATCTAATTTTCATACTTTGCAGAATGTAGAATTGACATCATGAACTACAATAGAAACATTGTTAAGAAACACTATACAAACATCGTAATGAGTCATTAATATATTGTAATGGGATAAAATTATCAACATTTTAAAGTTAGTTTGTATTCGAACTTTATTAAAATTAATGATTTAATAAGATATTTGTAAAATTATCTTTTAACGCTAATTCAGTTCCATAAATATATATATATATATATATATATATATATTTACTCTCTATCGGTATAGTATCACTTAAAAAAAAAAGCGAAAATATTGAGAATTTATCTCGAAAATATTAAATTAACCAAATTTTCTGATTAATATCAGTAAAAAAAAAAAAAAATGGCGAAAAGTAAAGGAATATTTTATTAATAATTAAATTAACTTTTCTGGATCTGCGGAAGTGTTCAACTGTTTATTGATGATATAATTTAAAAATAAAGAAGAAAAATAGGAAAGTTGAAGGTGTAAACAAAACTCTGCCATTTTTTTTTTTTTTTAATTTTTTGATGGATGTTGTAAATGTTAAGTCAATATCTTATTTTTCATTCCTGCGTGACAGACTTATTGATCTTTTTTGTTGATATGATGAATGAAGGTCCGAGTGGAATAATGTTAATGGTTTGATTGCAGATAAAGTAATAACATTATGACGAATTCAGACGTGATTTCGGTTGATCTGCATTAAAAATTTGCAATCTAATTATTTCTTCTATACGTATATAGCCCATGCGTGTATATATATATAGTAAGAATACATTAAGAGAATTGGGTTGGATTATTGACAAGGAAAGAGAAGTTAAAAGTTCAAAGAAAGATGATAAATAAGTGAATTTAAGACAAATGGATGTAGGAAAGATGAAAAATATAGTTACTCGTTAAATTGATCGTTGGCATAGTGTGTGTTGAAGAATGTAGTTTCAATTGACGATAAATGATGTTAAAAACTAGTTGCGCTCTCAATATGAAATAAATGATGTTGAGGAAGACTTGGATTTTTTGATAAGTAGTTGACGATGTTGATGATAGATTACGCTAAGAGATTTGGACTTAAAACATAATTTTGCATTTAAATCGTGAGGGAAAACAACGAGTTACACTCGTAACTAATGGACGACAGTTGGAATTGATTCCAATGCGAAATTCCAAAACATTCTCAAGTACTTTTACTGATTTTCAGTTTTTAGAACATTTTATTTATGTCCATACAATGCTTCATTGTGCGTAGTTTTAATATGTCGATTTTTATAAAGTTGGAAATAAAAGGAAAAGAATGATGCAATGCACACAATCGATTATGGAAATGAAAAAAAAAAAAAAAGATAATTTACGTCATGAATTTGGAGGAAAATAATTATATTTTGATCCAAAGAATAATATCGAATGCATCTGTTATTAAATCGAATGATAGAAACGATAATTAAGTTTAATAAAACGAAAGAAACAATGCAATAAAATTATTATCAATGACAGATAGCATTAAAGTCATTTCTGCTTGAAATATATAGAATTTTGAAATTTCGAACGGTCGCTATTTTATAATGAGAATTCATGGATTCTTTAAGATCTGTAATAGTGTAGATGTGTAGATAGTGTAGTTAAGCAATCATATCGCATAAGGGATATATTAATACTTCATCTGGCAGCGATCACTTGTAGAGCTCATCATAGGCTGGCCAACACTCGTGATGGTTCAGTCAGAAGGTTGAAGGATGATGATCAACAGGCTAGGCTCGGATCACTCCTAAAACTAGAAGTGTGGGACTCGGATTTGAGCCCGGATTCTCAAAGGTAAGCCACAGCTTTACCACGCTGCCATCCGACAGATATGTAGATAAAATCAATTATAACAATGTTATAAAATTCGAGTGATACGAAATGTTTTTTCTTCAGGTATTGTGCAAATGTAAGGGAAGATGGGTATAGTTGTAACGTGGGTATAATTGTAACAGAGCAATTATCTTTTTTTTAAAAGATGATGTGAGTGTGTGTGCACCCACACTAAACAATGCCAACCGTAAATAATTTGCTAAAGTCTTCTTGCAAATGGTAGGAGAGGTCCATAATGCGTTTGAAGTTCATCAATCCGGCAATCGGCAATTAAACAACTTTGCTAATAAGGTGCATACTGCATGTTAATCGCTTACATGAAGAATAGAATGTGTTCATGGAATGAAATAATAAGTAGGAAGTGCATTAGAGAGAACTCCTTTACAGTTTAAATACTTAACTCGTGCTCCTCAAATTAATTCATTAACGTTGCAATATGCAACGATTCATTTTTCAAACTTCTACAATGAGCAATTTTATCTTGATAAAAAAGAAAAAAAAAGAAAAAGAAAATTGCTGCCATTGTTTGCTCCTGTTAAACTTACAGTTCAATTAATCATCTAAATTCCTTCAATATGTACACATACATATATTAATTATTTTTTAATTAAATTAATTAATGCGCAATTTATTAATATAAATATCTTAAACCTGCTTATTCGGTGACTGGAAGGAGGGAGGAGAAGGAGGACGTATTGAAAGAAACGTGAAAGGACCAAATAAATGTAAAATTTAACAGTTCTGGCAACTCCGAGAAGTCGGAAAATGGGAGATAAAGTAAGAAACCATAAAAATTTCAACCCATTGCGTGTTGGCAGTTATAGCAAAGGACAATGACTGGCTTACACAATAGGCCAAGAGTGACCGGTTAGTGCACCTCGTCTCTCTGAATACATCTAGTGTTTTTGGAGACAGTAAAACGGATCTGACAGATACGAAGAGACACGGTAGCTCGAAAAAGATAGAAAACACAAACCTACAATTTCGGGCATCTGTCAGCCTATCTCCGAGAGAAAAAAAAATTCGAGACGAGATATACGTGATTTTATAACTGAAACGGCGCTCTGTATATCTATCTGTATACTAAAAACGGTTACCCCCTACGTTTAACGGGGGGCGTAAAACTCTTTTCCGCGTGTTCACGTGCGTTCGCTATACCCGGAACCAGTACTTATATAGGTGTACTTGGCTATCTCTTAAACTGCGGTGCGTTAGCGAGCTTATCTGCAGATGTGGCCTTGTTATTGTTGGCTCCAGCAGGTAGCAAAATGATGGATAGCTACTGCCGCATACTCCTCTCTCTAAAGTGATGACCGGCGTCCGGACTCTCGGTAGGGTCTCTACAACAATAGATTGTTTCTTGGTGGCAGATTTCGTGACTGGCGACACAGGAAGTAAAACTGTATAGATAAATGTCTTCAATTATAGCGACTTCGATTGGAAATTCAAACAGCATAACGTTTATCCACTCCGCATTTTCCCCCCCTTTCGTTTACTCTTTAAAATATTCCAAATTCTACAAAACAAGAAAAAAAAAAACAAAATAGCGAAGTAGAAAAACGTTATCTAATTATCTTAAAGACGTCTTTAGCTATTCCGTGCATCCAATTAATGCACAGAAATATCGATTTAAAGAATTCGGACGTCTTCATTTTAAGCATATCAAAAAATCTTTGCTGTCATGTTACGGATCGTAACAAAAGATTTAATTTCCCAATTAAAAGAATTTGCAAAATGTGGAGAACGTACACAAACGAGTCCGACTTCTTCAATAGGTGAAGAAGGAACAAGAAAAAAAAAATCACATAATGACCCTAATTTCACTCATTGTAATTCCCCTTCACAATTCCAAGAAATGACCTGCATACTGGAGTCAAGTTGACATTCATACAATGTGTACTAGGGCACGTATTTCTGATTTTTATCTTTAGGTACACCCTCCTCTAACGCAGTCGTCGTTGTCGTCTCTCTCTCTCTCTCTCACTGCAACCTTTCTGCCACTTTCGGAATAATGAGTGTTTCTTAACCGTTCGCGTGATAAACAGTACAGAAAAAGCTATTTAGATGCCAATGCTGAAAAACAATTGTCGTAAATGATCAATCTGCCGCAATCACTTTTAATTATGTTCGATAGTTTATATGCGGAGGAGCAGAACAACAAAAAAAAAAAAAAAAAACAAACCCCACCCAAAGGTTCTTTGTATTGTATAAGTAATTTCTGGATTACAGTTCTCTTAATAACTATTATTATTTATTGAGAAATTATTATTTATTACAGGCAAGGACACCTCAGAGACAATTAAAATCTATTTATAACAGAAGAAAAGTTTGTTTTGCAGTGGTGCTTTTTTTTTTTTTTTTTAACTTCTCGAATCTGAATGTGTTTCTTTCTTTTTTTTTTAAACTCGCTTAACAGTAGCGGAGACGGTAGCCATCTTATTTCCAGTAGTTATGATTTGTATCGTATTATATACAAAACATTTTTGCTCGGCACAAAACGCCCAAGTAATGTAAGGAGATACAGAATTGGCGAACTGCCGTCTTCCATACAGATTTACTCGTATGACTCAATATATTTTCTTGGGTACCCATCGTAAAGTTGTGGGTGTGGTCTCGATTCGATTCAACATTGAGAACACACCACTGCACGTCTTGAATACAACGAGAATTAATATGCCGATAAATTTAAGTGCCCTCGACTCTAGTAGATGGAATCTGAACCCGGTTAACAATGGAGAGTGACATGTATATAAACTTAAGCCAAGCTACCTGCTCAGCAATACTCTACACCGCTTTTTTCTTATTCTGACACCGCAGCGCGTTATCTGCAGTTCTTTTACTATTGCTAAATTTATGTTTCTTAAACTCGGGTCATTTTTTTTACGTATACTTCTTACGGTGATAACCCAGATTGCAGTACGAAACAAGAAAAAAAACTCGTGTTTTTGTGTACTCGAGCGATAAAATGTTTTGGTAATTGGAAAATTTTCCTACACCAACGTGTTATTAGATTGGCATGTTATCGGTTGTTCTATCGTATTGAGTAAAGCTTAGTAATCGCAAGAAATGGCAAAAAGCTTCGAGAGAAGTCAGCAAATAGTTAAAAGTATTGGTACAGAAAACAAAAAGGGGGGAAAAAAAAGCATTGCAGCTTGTCGTGCTTCACACGTTCGAACTTTCTGTATGCCTAAGCGCATTCTATGAAAATCAAAAATAGTTCCGCCAGAAATCGAAAGAGGAAGCGCCAGAAAAAGTTTTAGGTAGCTACACTAATAACATATTTCTAAGCAATTACAAATGACACTGTAATAGTTTCCTGTGTACGTCCGATCATTAATGTGTTAGGATAAAGCAGAAAAAGATTGCTACCTAATATAGAGACAACACGCGATGAACGATTCTTCCTATCTGATAGCGCAAAGGAGATACACCCCGAAGGCAAAAGTAGATTATTTTTATCCATCTTATCTCCACCGAGATAATAATCAGTAAAAATCTACCTTTATATACGAGTGATCCTTTCTTAGTCATGTTCGGAATACGTGCATCTACATCTTCCATGAAAAAAAAAAAAAAAAACTTGATACGAAAATGGAGAACAAAAATTTGATCTTTCGCATAACTTTCTAATGACGTTAAACGAATCGTGCAATTATATTCTCGAAGTTGCAGTCTGGGCAAAATGCGGCTTTTGAGCGAAAATCCGAATTTTTATTCCGGAGACATAATGAGTGATTAGCAATAACTACTCACTGTAAGTGGTGGATATGCAACTATAAAAAGATGAATACCTCTCCGGAGGTGGTCCGAAGATGATGCTGAGATTTGAAAGGTGATGAAATCTTACGATAGTAGAGAGTTTTGCAGATGCATCCCGCTATGCTCGAGTGATTAATGTGACTACATAAATATGAAAGAGATGCACTTCTAAAGCTATAATTAGTCAATGCTAATGACCCAATTAAAATTTACCGAAATATGATCGGAATTAAGTATTATTCTTGCATGTTTCCGAACTATTAATAAACTTATCAAACGTACATATCGAAATTATAAATATATATATATGAATATATAAAAAAAATAAACAATTAGAAGGTTATTCTAAGACCAGTTATATGATGACCAAGTGCAGCTAGCTTGTGGATATAACCAGAAGTGCAAACATGAAGCACAAACAATAACCGATTAGCTGAAGGTAATAGACCTGCTCTGTATGCCTGATGTCATTTCGATTGTTCTGTCAAACGATAATTGGAGGGTACGTGACTATTCCCCCCATTTGTGCTCGCAGCGGGATAGGTTACATGTTCCTTACAGCTTAGTGTGTTTAGGAAATTACAGATGGGGAATAGAACAAAATACACATTGTGTTGATATTCAGCATGCGAAATTTTTTTCTTTATGTATATATATACGCATATAGGTTCAAAAACATCTCGAAACGCTTTTGTTCCTTCCATCATCCAGATAATATCTCGAACAACTTTTGCGTTATATCCCTGCGAATTGCAGCATTTAATCCGCGCTCGGGGAATCATAAACGAGATCGGTTTACAATCCATCTAATTCGTCTTACGAATCGGTAAATAATAAAAGTTGCTGGGGATTATCTATTTTTAATCGGAATTACGAATTAAGCGTGTTTTTTTTTCTGTCATTGTGTGGTACCACTCGTTTGCGAGTGCACCACTCTATTCGGAAATGAGTTTGGCATGCGTATTCGTAACAATAGAAACCAACCCATCTGGTATTTTTATTACCTACTAAAAATTTTAACCACATTTCTCCTCTCTTCCGTTGTACATTCGGTTTCATAGCTGGACAGACTGTTGGGCATAAAACGCCCAAAATGTCCTGAAAATAAATATCACTGGAGATCTCTTTCTCTCTCTCTCTCTTCGTACATAAAAACGTAAATATGAGATGGTCAATAAAAACGGAATCCTTGCCTTCTTTTTCGATAGCAAATAACGTTGTTTTATTCTATTCCATTCTACAGAATCGCATCCCTATCGTTATCTCGTCGGGTAAATTGGATTTCATAATTCCTTTCTCCATCTTTCTTTTTCACTGTGTACGAGACGGACCCCCACTCCAAACCTTCGGGGCTAAAAATATTATAGACGTACATAAATAAGACAATATATCTTTCGCTACTGCATTTCTTCACGACTTTTGAATAGGAATGCGGCTCTGGTTCTCATAATGGAAACCTATATAAGCTCTTTATCAGATGGAGAACTAAAAATAAAAATTGCATGTTGTATCTGTACCGACCGCAACTAGACTTTTATTAATAATCCGACTATGGTGTTTATATATTAGGAAAGAGTTCTGGGGAGATAAATTTAGGAGTGGAAACCCTCTTAACTTTTCAAACAGTAGAAAACGTGCTTATTGAAAAATGAATAATTGCTCAGGTTTTTTTTTTTCGAATAGAAAAATGCGAATCAAAATTACGTCTAACGACGGTAATTATGATTTTTATGAATTTTGACAGTCATTGGCGAGTAGCCCAAGGCTCGGTCGGTTGCACTCGGTAGTTACTAACTTTAAAAAATAAAATAAAAAAAAAAAAAAATTTGATTTCATTATTACGTTCACGTTTAGTAATAAATTTAAAGCATTTTTCTATATTTACAAGTGAAAAAGTATTTTTGTCGTTTAGAAGTTCTTAAAAGTTGTAAGGAAATTGTATCATTAAGTTCTTTTAATGTTTTTGGCGATGCGTATTTTACTCCCGTTGTCGACTTTCAAAGTTGCAGTATAACGACTAGGAACAATCATGAGAAAATAAAGGAAAATTTCCCCGGTGACTAAAACCTGCACAAAGCATTCCGTCGTAACAAATGGATGCAAACATTAGCAGTCGTTTGTATATTAAAACATAACTGTGAGAACGTCCTGAGGCCAATACAGTTGCTAAATTTAATCTCACTCAGGCATATTAACAAGCATCCCTAGCGATCAGAGAGTTGCTGAAACTATTACCATTAAAACAACTCCCACGATAGTTAGACTTTTAAAAAGGGCTTTAGTTGGATCTAAGCAGTGACAATAGGTTCGACAGGGGACCAACCCAGACAGACGATTCAATTATCCTTAGTGGCATCACAACCTGCATTGGGGTGGCAGAGAGGCCAATCCATAGATACCGTACTCTTCTCATTAAGTTTTCCATTCTTGCAGAGTCCCTTGAGCTCCATTTCCCAGCACTTGGTGTCTTGTTAGTGAGGACCGGACATTAGCGGGCAAGGGTTCGAGACCTGCTGCTACAATTATGACGGCAATAAGACCCGGTCCCAAGTGACAACCTCGAAGATATAATGTTGTGGGGATGGTGCAGTCCGGTATCATCCTCTTACCAACTCAAGGGAATTGTGCTGCTCTTACTACCACAGGGCATTGTGGTGATCGTTTATGCGGTCATATCACATCGCTCGTAGCATCTAGAAAGATACAGAAATAACCCAACAACCACGCACTATCCACTGATTTAAATGGCACTGAAACAATTAACGCATCTCGCCGCCGTTATTTAAAAAAACAAAAATAATTAAAACAAAAAAGAAAAATGCGAGATATATCTTTACCGAATCTATATCATGCTCTTATATAACCGCGGTTTATTATGAGCGTAAGCGGAAATTTATGTAACTTATTCTTTGCAGTACAATGGAACTTGTCCTGTAAATTATTTGAGACGATAAAAAAAGAGATCAGATATTTTAACAAGGACTATAGGAAATGAATTCGAAAACAAACCATATTAGAAAAAAAATAAAAATAAAAATAAAATAAAGCTAGCCTTGGGAGCTTTTGCAAGCAAACAATTGAAACTCGTACAAGACAAACAAGAACTTTTTTTGAGGAGCTTTTTTTTACATAATCCAAATTGGTTCGGGGGATTAAGATCAGATCATAATAAACGTCCGAATGTGCACGAACATAAAACGCTCATCGCAAGATTAACTAATTGTTTTTGATAACATGATTGCGATTAATAATCGACCATCTTTTTATGTTCGAAGCTCGATATTTCATGAGCATTATCGCCATTATCTGCTTCATTATAACGAAATTCCCTGATTGATGTACGTCGTTTAAGCACCGAAATTAGCCTTCTGGTGTATAATATATAAATTTTCGTTGGCTGTGTATCGATGCCATCAATTATTCTGGTCTACTCGCATCAAACGCGATTAACTTGGAGCAATCTTAAATTTTTTTTCCTCTTTTAACAGAACAACAACTACGTTTGGAGCCGAAATTTTTTGACGTTTTCGGAAAAAAGTACGCTGTCAGGTAGTTTGTCGATATCATCAAAAAAAGGAAAAAAAAAAACTGCTGCTGCTGTCTAGTTATCGGTGCATTTATCAGTCGGCCATCATTGGATGAACAGCAGGCCAGGTTTTCTGTCAATAAAGTATGTGACAGCAAAACGGAATGATAGTGCAGCTGCCGTTCTGGTGACGTCAGCTTAATGCTGACACCTCTAATTAGACCCCTGGTGTTGGATTTGTGTAATTACTCCCGTGCACAGATTATGAGCAATCCATCAAATCGCACTTTGTTAAATACAACTTACTGCTCGAACTTTTTGACTGGAAGAGATTCGAGAATCTGAGAACTAACATTAGCAGTGTTCTCCTCCTTTTTTTTTTTTCTTTCTTCTTCTTCCCGATTCCTTCTGGAATTACTCTCTGGAAGTACGGGTATAATTAAAGCATGCGTTCATTTCTCTAATGCGTCAACTAAGAGGGAAGAAAGTTATTTAATTATTTTAAACTACGTTCTGCAAGCCGCTCAAAGCACGAAAAACAGAATTGCGATTTTAAAATATTTATTTATTATTGATCAATGTGTTTTATATATCTATCTATATATCTATATATATATATATTTCTTTTATTTTTCTTAAGTTTACATGTTGCAGATTGGTTTTTGCCATCCCAGTCGAATTGAAGTTGATGAGGTGGAAGACCGTAGGGATTACTACATTAAGATTCTTCTTCTTAAGCATGTTTTCTTTACAAGCAAATATGGATGAATAATTGAATAGAATAAAAGGAAAAATATAAGCTTATGCTTGCACGGTTAATCAAGTTGTTGAAACTTTTTTTTCTTCTTTTTTTTTTTTACTACTACTATCCTCGTGCAGAAGAAAGCAAAGAATGATTATTGGTCTTTTTATTTTCCTGAAGGTTGTTTTTCATTAACAACCACGAACATTGCAATTATATACAAGTTCGAGCATCTCCTATGCAATATCGATGCAAAAAAAAAAAAAAGAAAAAGACAGTTGCAATACAGACAAAAATGATCGAATTAAGAGCAGAATTATCCCGGATAAAAATGACTAAGATGTGTGTAATTAAAGTTAAATTATCTAATTTTCTCTAACTTTTGCACCGGCAGAATTCGAAACGTGAAATTTTTAATAATATTTAAATTAAGTTTTGATCCCGAATATCCGTGGTCGTCAGGAGTAATTCAGATATCCAATGGTGGAGAAGAGGATAAAGTTCCCAACTACCACGTCCTATCTGCTTTCAATTACCGAGTAAAATATTTGATCCTCCCCCTCAGCTATATCCTTCTCATTAACGAAACGAAGGAATTTTGGGTGTGGTTAACTATTGGTTTGAAGGGTGGAAGCCATGTTTTGGGGAAGGGACTAGACATTCTTACTTTACCAGGTACGATGTTTTTTTTTTTTTTCTATTTCTTTGCAGCATCGAGTTCGGATCGTAAACATCAGAGAAGCAAAAATACACTCAAGAGTTTATTTCCAATGGGACAATTCGAGTTTTCAACAGATGTACGGATTTTTAAAGAGAGATTCCCAAAACTCTCAGAAATTCTTTTCTTTCTTTTTAGCCTGTAAGCGCCGGATTGATTTCATTCTGGTAAATGAATCAGTTGGCAAAGAATACACAAAAGAAGATAGGGAGAGAATAGAGAAAGATTTCATTCCGATCTGTTACCTTAGTAACCACCACCACCCAGTTGGGGTTGGTGAATAGGAGGAGTCTATACAGAAGGACTTAATTTTGTGTCACGTAGGGCACCCCTACAGAGACCGGCACCGTCCGTGCCCAGTTTTCTCTCATCCATCAGATGCGGGCGGAGCAGGACCGGACACGGTAGGGTGTCTCGGATTGTGACGTCACGTAGGGTCGAATACGTGATGGTCAACATCTTTTGTCAACAAGAAATTGCTGTTTTCTTTGAAAGGCCTTTTCGGGAATTCCCCCTGCGACGGTTTGCAAGTTCTTCTGACCGACGCTTATTACTGGCGTAGTGCTTTTGGGAAAGGATTAAACGGCTTACAACTTACTTTAGCCAAAAGACAAAAAATAACAATATATTTGTCTTTTTGAAAGGCGTCATTTGCGAAAATTTGTGTTCTTAGATTTTCATGCCGATAAAGTAAAAATAAACAAAAATACACTTTTAAAAATTAATTTAATCCAATAACAAACCTGCAAAGCGTGTTTGATCAACAAAAATAGCTTTTTATATATATATATCCCCGTTGAAAAGTTTGCACGATTATTCTCACGAAAATTTTTTTGTTTAATATATTGCAGACTTAAGTTATGAAAATAAATTTATTAAGAATTATTGTCTAAAAATAGTTCTTCGTGCCCTTTTAATAAAAAAAAAAAAAACTGCAAACCGAATGTATTTTTGAGGATTAGGTCCATTTTTAATGAACTTAAAATATATATCTGTTTTGTTATTTTTTATTTCTTTCCAATTTAGAACGCAGATACAAAATGTTGTTCATAAAAAAGAATAGTAATAATAAAATTTAAAGATAATTTCTGGAAAGTTTTTATTTTAGTGGAAAACAGGAATGTTTAGGAACTTTAACCTCTTAAGTTATTATGGTATGGTGTGTAGAATTGCGGCTATTACGCTTGTAAATAATAGAAATGTTCTTACGCTGTTGGCTTCAACTATTTATAGAAGGAAAATAGTCTTTTCCGTATTTTGGATTCATTTTGATTTCGCCATTTCCCAATGCGATCAAGGAAGAAACTGCAATCTTCATTCTATCCCATTCGGCAGATTAACCCTTTTAAGTTTTGGCAAAGGGAAGACAAACTGTAATGAATGCACGACTAGGGAATAGAATGAATCCAACTCCTTGGCGTAATTACAGAAGGAGATAGGCTCCACCTGCTGTTAACATTAAGTTGGTTCCCAAGTGGTCGGGTGCAGTTTTCCACCAGGGACCCAAACTCTTATTTCTTAAAGAAAAACTGTTATTAAACAGAGCTGCCTCCAGGGAACCGTGGCTGTAGTAGTTCCCTTTATTAGAATCCGGTTGAGCACGCATTTAGCCTCCCCCTCAGAAAACGTGCTGCTACTGTACCCACTCCCAAGTTGGTACTCCCTGCATCCCCCAAAGCTGAACGAAGAGAGGAAAAAGGAGAGAAAAGAGCTCTCGCTATTAAGGTCTGCAGTCTGATAGGCGTCCCCGTTTTCTGAGCTCCGGGTTCAATTCCCTTGTTGGACATCTTAATTTGCTTCTCAAAACTTCGGCAGTGCCGAACTGGGACCTGGAGACCTACAGCACCGTTCGATGCACACACGAAGAGGCTTAGTTGACTGTTTTCCCTCGACGAAGTAAAGGAAAAGCGTTTTCAGCATCTACACGTACATTGGTGCGTGGCTGAAAATGATAGAATTATTTTATTTTATATTTT
>WUQG02321923.1:0-18968 GCA_011317285.2 Androctonus mauritanicus | reverse complement strand
ATGATACAATCAGCTTCTACATAAGTTTTAAAATAGTTTTTCAATAATCGAAGCTGAAACGGTTTGTGTCATAAATAACACATACGGCGTTAAGGGGTTAACAGGAAATTTTTCAAACAAAGCCAAGTATCCCTATAGGAAGTCCTATGGCAGATATTATGGTAAAGATTCTGCTTAAGCATATAGAATCTTACATCCTCAACAACTTTCAAGTGTCAATTCAAATCTACTTGCATCATGTTGATGATATTTATTTTATAAATATCATCAACATGGTGTATTTGAAAATATAAAGACTGAAAATGAATTATTTCAGTACATTTTTGAAGTTTTTTATTATATTTAAATTAAGAATATGAAAAAATGAGTTTATCATGGCATGCTAAATCTATACTGGAACTGATCAATATATTGAAGCATAAGAAATAAGATAATAGCTCCAGAATAATCTGAAAAAAATTTTACAAATTCAGAATTAGATTATTGGAAAGTATTTCCAGTGATCTAATCCTGGGTTCAGTATTTCGTTCAAATGGTTCAAATTTCATCTTGAATTGTGTGGAAACAATATAGTTTATACAGTTGTAAAAAATGTACAAACTATATTTTTTTCACATGACTGGGCTGCCAACTATTTTTATTCAATTAATACGTAAAATCTTTATTTTATGATCAGTGTATTATTTTTTTTTAACATTTTACAATAATTTATTAGTTAAGATTTTACTTTGCCTCTTACGACATGGCGCGTCGCATTGCAAATTCCAACGCCGGTTTTTTTCAAACGATAAAAAAAAGATTGATGACAGGATTACAGATTTGTACTTTTAATTTTCTGTCGGTCGGAAGCGAATATTTTGTTTTCTAATATATATATATATAGTTTTTGAAACAAATCTTTAACTAAACGAAATTATCAATTCGCACTTTTATCAGGTGGTGGTAGTGAATCTTTAATTCTCTTATATCGGAAACTGCTAAACTATACATCTATTTGCTAAAGTTTTGGAGATACATGTTAGAGATTTAAAGATTGGCCGCCACCAACTGATGGCTAAAATTGGAAATCGGTAATCCGCCACCAAATTTTTTTTTTTTTGGCTCGAGACGAGTTGCGCTGTAGTCTGCATCGCGACGCGCCATGTCGTAAGAGGTAAAATAAAATCGCACCAATTTATTACACATTAAATGAAATATTTAATTTTGTGAAATATATCTTTTAAATATAATAGGAAAATAACTTACCTGAAGTCTGGGATTTATTTAATATTTTCTGTTGAGAAAGAAAGATCACTAAGTTGACAAAAGTAAGTCCGGTAAGAAATAAAACAAATAAAGCTGACATAACTTTCAGTATAGCAGACATCATTTATACCGCGTGCAATATCGTCGCAAACCAATATAGAGTAAAACCTGTACGAAAAAATTATGATATCGTATTATTTTCGTAAAAATAAATATATATCGAATAAACATTGGAAAATCTATCTAAACATTTAGGTAATTTTTGGGCGCATTATTATTATTCTATAATATTGATATCAAAACAAGATGGCTGCTATCACATGGACAAGGATTGGAGAGAAAATGGTAATATTTTAAGTCGGATATAGTGTATACAATAAGTGAAAGAAGGTAGAAAGAAGTTTTTAAAATGCAAGTTATTTTATTTTTTGATTATTTTTTTATTAAAAAGAAATTTTCTCGCAATATAACTATTTCGACGAGTTACTGCATTGCTGGTATTTTTTAAATTATTTTATGACATACATTTTAAAATGTACTGAATTATTAATTAATTCAAAAATTTGTGTAAATGACTTATAAATTCAGCTAAAGGTTAATTTAAAAATGAAAGCAATCCCATCAGATCGGATTCCATTTCAATATGAACTTATAGTTCTGCTCATGTAAAAATTCATTTTTTGATATATAAAACTAATAGAAAAATTTAAAACTAATGAAAATTATACAAATTTTTCTATTAAATGTTAAAGATTGCTATTTTAATGTTATAGTAAGCCTACTGTAATTTAAAAATATAAACTGTTGATAAACTTACTGTTTAATCTAAAACGACACCTTACGGGAAAAATGGATAATACTTTACTAATTCTTCTGATCGAACATAATCCTGTAATACTTTTTTAAAATTTTTGGATATTGTCATGTTGGTCAGGTATATTCATCGATGTATATGTTAAATATGAAATTATGGAGATACAGTACTTAAGAAAAAAAATTTACGACGAGACTGCTGTTTTAATGCCTACTACGAGTTATTCATTTTTTTCATTGGTGTATAAACATTGCAATTGGGAATCAGGATTAAAATTGGTGTTCTATTTTTAAAAATTTCTCTGATCTTAAATTATGTTGATTAATTTAATCATTGGAATTAATTAATGAAATATCGGTTAAAATATTTTATTAATAAATTAATAGTGATTAAATATCAATTTCGTGTTTAATATAAATATACAAATTCAGAATTTTTCATATTTTAAATGTTCTGGTTTTCTAACGCTTTTGAATTAATAAATAAAATTAACAATTATGCGAAGCCAAGCCAGGCTGCCTATCCCGTGACAAAGTTTGTCAGAATATAAAGGATGGGGATCGACGGGCTGAGTCTGGACCCCTCGTAGAAATTATCCAAAAGATGTCAGATTCTCCCGAGTTAGGTTTTGCATTTTTTTTACGCCCTTTCCAATCAATCAGATTACTAAGGGACGGGGCCAGTTCCAACCACAGGCTCCATCCATACCCGTGGAGATGGTGAAGAACGGGGATCTCCGGGCCATGCTCAGAATCCCGAAAAACTTTTTAGGAGATGCCGGACCCAGAATGCGAATCCGGGTCGTCCTGCGTGGCAGGATAGCCGAGTGATAACGCGTTATCACTCGGCTATCCTGCCGCCTTCGAATTAGGTTAAATTAGTATAGTTAAGCCACAATATCGCATACTTTAGCTGACAGCAGTCACGTGTAAAGTTTTTCAGGCTGGTCAATATCTATGATGGGGTCAACCAGAAGGTTGAAGGATACGATTCAACAGGCCGGGTCCGGACCGCCTGAAAAACTGAAATTTTTAGATCATAAAAATAAAATGATTCTTCTCTATTATGAAGTGTTTCTTAACTATCGGCTAGATGGTTGCGGTTGAAGCATGTTGTGCTTTCACACTGAAGATTTCAGATTCAATTCTTGGATCCTACACCTCCAGTTATTTCAGGAAGAGTCCGGGCAAGGCTCGTTGAAAGCCATCCTCCATCTGATAATCAAGGGCTGATAACTGACCCTATCAGAAATGGGGCGGCCAGTAGCGGGTATGGAAATGCCCTCACTTAATACTCACCGAGTGGAAAGTGGCGTAAAACAACAAAGAAAAAATTTCTCTTAATCAATTGTGAATCCAGAAAAAATTCTGGGGTTAAAAAATAAATTATTAAAAATTTATTAATTAAATTTTATATTTTTCTAAAAATATTTTTCTGTAAATACTATATGTATACTAATAGTTTAATCCTGTCGACCAGATTGGCCACGTGGAAACGCTTCGGCTTTCCACTCTGGAGGACCCTGGTTCGAGTCTCGGGCCCCACCCCTTGAAAATATTTATCATGGGATCCGGGCCCGGCCTGTCGATCCCCGTCCTCTACAATCCGGCTGACCCCTCCGCAGGGGTGAGCAGCCTGTGGAAGGGCTTGTTTCGCCCCGTCATATAGTATTCTTCCAGAATGGAGTGTGGTGTTATCTGTTGACCAAAAAATAGTTTAATCCTTCTTTACTGTAGACTTAAAAATAAATACTATATTAAACTTTTTTCTGAGAAATTTGGAGGAGACCATCGATAAGAGGCGACTATAGTCTATTGCGGATTTGCCATTGTTCATAACACTAAGCTATATTTTTGGTGCATCTAAATTAATATATTTTATGATATTTATTATTAGAATAAATAAAGAAAAATATACTTTCATTCACAGAACTGTTTTTTAATAAATACTAAGCAGTATTAAAGAATATAATAATTATTATAATACAGTAGATATTGCTTAATAATTCGATTAATGTACTTTGGAAATGAAAAAAATAATAAAATTAACTATTTCTTGTCATGTTAGCTAGTTATAAATATAAAATTAAATTTTTGAATAAAAATTTACTAATTTGAATCAATTTTAACTTTCCATCTTCAGTCCAATAAATTATAAAATTTTTTCATTTGAAAAATTTAATTGTATGAAAAATAATTTTGACTTCCAAGAATAATAATGTTTTTATTTTCAGGGCAGCAAATTATTCGTTAAGCCAGATAATTGGAAAATCATAAGTATTTATCATGGTTTCCCATGTTTTACTCTATCTCAACTATTTCTGCGGAGATTATGTATACCACCTTCCTTGCGGTTCGAATGTTTGAAATCTAGATCCTTAATAAGATTAACAGGTCCAGATACTTCATCATTTATTCAAGGACTGATCACAAATGACATTGGCCACTTTCTGCGTCATAATGTTTCATCTCTTTTTGCTATGTTTCTGAATCAACAAGGACGTGTTCTTTTTGATGCTATTATCTATAGCATTTCGTCATCTCCTCCAGCAGAAACATTTCTACTTGAATGTGATAGCTCCATCATTTGTGATCTAATTAGTCATCTTAAATTATATAAAGTTAGGAAAAAAGTAGAAATATTTCCTGTTTCAGATCAAAGTGTTTGGTCTATTTTCTTCCCTTCATGGGAAGTTACGATGGATGAATCACATACTTCACAATCTCTTTATCAAACTTTAGTTAATATTTTGGATCCAATTGTATTAACAGTGGATCCTCGCCATGCCGGTCTAGGTTATCGTCTGATATTACCAATGAATTCTTTACCTAAATTAGATCCAGAAAAAGAAACAGCAGGTTTATATATAGAACAACGATATAGTTTGGGAATTGGAGAAGGTGTTCAAGATCATCCTCCAGAAAAGTGTTTTCCGTTGGAGTGCAATTTGGATTATCTTCATGGAATTAGTTTCCACAAAGGCTGTTATATTGGTCAAGAACTCACCGCCCGCATACATCACACTGGAGTTGTTAGAAAAAGATTGATGCCAATTCTTTTCGAAAAAGATGGAATGACGATTCCAGAAAATTGTATTATTCAGAATGAAACGAATGAGAATGTTGGGCGATTTCGCATTGCAAAAGGATTATACGGATTGGCTCTGCTGAGAGTTGTTGAGAGTCTTACCTCTAGGCATTTAATTTTGAAAGAATTAGATGTAAAATTAACGACAAAAAAACCGTTTTGGTGGCCAGTAGAAGCCAATAAGAATTAATAAAGCACTTTTTATAGACACACACATTTCAGTTTTTGAAAATTAAAGATATATTCCAATTTGAGAATGCTAAGTTATTAATATGTATATTTAAAAACAAGCATGAATTATTATTTTTTTCAAAAAATGAAATCTAATGAAATGTTTATAAACATTAACTTAGCTTAGTTCTTTCTATTATTAAAAGAGAATTAAAAATCAAAAGAACTATAATTATTATATAAAATAATTTGGAAAATATAGGCATATTGATACTATAGGCATGCCTAATATGTAGAACAATTTAGCTGAAATAAATATTTTTATTTATGAATTATAATGAGGAAAAGTTTGTGATTCAAATACCATGTTTTTCATTTGTAGGCCCAATAATTTAAACATTTGCATTGATTACTGGAAATCGAACTTTTAAATTAAACAATAAATGTATTAGTTCAAAAGTGTAAAAGTATTTCAAATTTGAACAATAATCAAATTTTTCTTTTATAGTATTATTTGTTCTAAGGGAACAAATAATACTATAAAAGAGATACTATTTGTTCCTTTATTTTTATGATAAAACTACATAGGCCTACACAATGTTTTTACTCTAGCCTAGCTTATTTTGTTTTTCAAATTTTTCTATGAAAATTGGTATCGTTATAACCAGGGGTGTCCAACCTTTTAACTTCCTTGGGCCACATTTGGAGAAAAAAATTATCTCAGGCCGCACATAAAATATACTAATTCTAATAATAGTTATTAAGCAAATAAGTTAGTAAATAATGTACAATATATGATATCCACCATGACAAATAAGCAAAAATGTCGTAGCATAATAATCTTTGACTTCTTTTCCTTCAGAAATTTTTTAAAAATCATTGAGCAGGTTAACAAGTTTTAATCACTGAAATAAGATATTTTAGAAAATGGAAACAAGAAATGTAGATAGGTATTTAAATAAAAAAACTTCAATATTTTTTATATGTTTTTAGTATAAAAATGAAACAATTTTTTTTTCTTTTATTAGTGGAATATTTAATGAAAATGAGCAAATTTCAAAAAATAAGTACATAAAAATATGTGTTCTAAGGAAGTTTATGATTTTTATGTTGGGCCCATTCATTACAGCGGTGAGCCGTGGGTTGAATAACCTGGTTATAACAAATTACTTTTTAATAAAAAATTATTTGATTTATTTTGATGATTATTTCAGAAAAGAGTGTTGAAAACTTTCGTATTATTAAATACGAAAGTTTTAATAATAGCATTTTAATATACAATACCGTATATAACGTACAATATTGGTCGTAGTGGTAGTGGCAGTGGTAGTGGTAGCATTTTGATAATATTTTAAAATATTGTTGTATTCCTAATATTTTTAATCAGCACGATAATAACTGGTAGCAGAAATTTCTTTTAATATGCATATTTATATTGATATATACAAATATAATAAGTTTATTTTCGGATAAAGTTAATTAATAACTTTAGCCGAAAATATCAAAATCAAAAATATATATAAATAAACTGCATGATCCTTCCAATCAAGATTGATCATCTACGACTTTTGATTGATTTTGGTTGTTTGAATTCTTTGAACAGTGGAAGAGTCTAAAATTAATTACTGTATAAATGATATGTTCCGAGTGGCCACAAAATAACGTGAAGTGTCCAGAGCCCTATAGCGCGTCATGTATTGGACGAAACTAACAAAATTCGGTGGACGTACACAGTGAAACATGCCGTTTCGATTTCGAAAGAAAAATTTGATACCAAAAAGTCGCCAGCATGGAATTGTGGCGCTGCAGAAGTATAAAATGTGTGATTAAGGAATATGTAATCGCCAAATGAGACAGCACACATTAAGTATCTGAACAATACTTGTCAACACAGATATATCCTTATCTGTGTGTGGAAAGGTTTGTTTCGCCCCGTCACTTAGTATTCTTCCTGAGTGGAAAGTGGCGTCATCTATTGATCAAAAAAATATGGATATATTTTAAGAAACTAATATAAAAGATCTTAATAATAGTATCAGTCAGATAGTTTTCTAAAATGTAAAATATCGATTAATTAGAAAATATAAATAAACTGAATACTGTATCAGGAAATACGGAGCTAACTCTACATCGGAAGGAATTAAACGTTGAGCTAATGGAATTAATCAACGATCTATGAATTAATCACTAATCAATTATTTGGTAGATTGTCTACTTTGGTCTACTTTTAATTCAAAATCAAAATTTTATATTATATTTTTGTTAAATATTATTTTAAAATTATCTGTTTATTATACGAAATAAATCTTTATATTAAATTTTTCTGAATTAAAATTTGGTTTATTTAATAATTTTTTTTACTCGAGAGAGGGCAGCATTCGTATAGTAAATTATTTTTGTCTTGGAACTGGAAACGTGATTCGTTTTTGGATGCTGCTATATCAGTTACAATGTCAGTCATACGTTTTGTCCATAAACTTTCTCTTTTTCGATCATTATTATTTTTATATTTTAATTTTCTTCGTGAATAAAGAAAGGTTTAAAATTCTTGGCGAGCCACTTGCAGATACCTATAAATAAAAAGATTTTAAGGGTTATAAATAGTTGCAAAATAGTACATCGAACCAAAGATTTTTTTTTAATATTGTACGTTATATACGGTATTGTATTTTAGAAGGCTATAGGAGTTTGATTAAATAAAACTTTCAAATTACGATTCTCAAGTTATATTTTTACCATATTGTTCACTTTATAATAATAATAATGAGGATTATATAATTATATGCTTTTCCTTGTTCGAAAAAACGCTTTTCAATCAAAAATTTCTATATTTAGGACACAGTGGCTATCTTCATTAATAGCATATAAACAACATATGCAGATGGTTTTCGTTTAGCGATTATATTAACATGTGTAGGCCTACTGGCTCCATCACGTTCAATAACTTAGACAGAAGGTTAATTACGATTTTGCTATGCTAAAAATGGAACTAGTTTCAACAATTTAATCATTGCTGTAAGCGCAAATTATATAAGAAACCAATTTTTTTCCTGAACTTCAGATGGAAATAATACTTACAGTAAATAAAATTGCTTATTAGAATACCAAAAATTAGAGATTTTTAACTTAATATAATTTGTTTACTGTTTCAATTTTTACGTAGTTTATTTATTTAAAATTGTTTTATTTTTGAAGCAAAAAAAAAAAAAAAAAAAAAAGATAGAAAAGTCATTGACACAATTATTTATGTATACTGTGCACTTATGATTAAATTTAAATGAAACTTTACAAGAATTGAGATTAAATTACTGAAATCTAGCAAAGATTTTAAGTGTAACCCAGATAAATCACGTTGATTTTTCAATCTCTAGAAATCTTTTTTAATAAAAAAAACATTAGTAATTCAAAAATCCTGTTTTCTACGAATGAAAACGAACCTGTTTAGAATAATAAACGAAACAGTTGTTTATCAAGCATTAAATCATCGTTAAAAAAGGGGTCTATATTCTCCAGAAACCGGTCAAAGCCAACAATCTTAATGAAAGTATATTTGCGTAAATCACTTTTATTATAAATTATTTTTAAAACTACATGTAATATTCCAGAAAAATTTATTAAGAATGTTTAAAGTTATTTATAAATTTATCTAAATTTATCAAGCAGCTTTAAACATAAATCACAATTAATTTTCCGGAACATTTTTCGATTCAATATAAAAAAAAAATCTATTCAGCCGAAAATTAAGTTAAATTCTAAATATATAATTAATTTGGACTAAAACATACAGTTTTAAAGGACTTTAATTTTATACAGGACATACTAAAAGTATATAACTATGTATACGGCCTTTCAAAGAAAATGCGAGGCCTAGGGCAATTAATATTTTTGACGCCCTTCAAAAAAAAAAAAAAAGACAAAATTGAAAAATATACAGTGGTAAGTGTACAAGAAAAACGAAAACATTGATAGAGAACTTCAAACTTTGACAAACACTGAAGCTGGAACAGTATAAAAAATATATTTCTTCTAACATAGTGAGTTATAAATTGCGGCGCTTAAAATTGTGAGGCTAGGGGGCAATCACATATGCTGCATACATAATCAGTGGCTATCAGAGGGGCAGCTGCCCCTCTGATAGCCACTGATTATGTATGCAGATTTATATGTGTGCATACTAAAATAGTTTTGATCAGATTATATTAAAGTCATTATATAATTCGCTTTTATCTATACAATAAATAAAGACTACCTGAATATTCATCACTGACTTTAGCATAACAGGCTGATTCCCTAAATTATTAGAGAAGTGTTATACAGGAATTAATTTAAATCTACTAGAAAAAAAATATTTCTGTAATATGATAATTATTAAAAGCTTACTTTATTCTAAAAATATTCTTATAATTATATTATATTTCGAAAATTATGCTAAAATTTTCAGCAATTTATCAAACTGTAGGATAATTATTTCAAATGACTTCTATGCTTCCATATTTCGTTATATTTCTTTGTATTTGATGATAAATATAACTGTTTATTTGCAAATAATTACTTAAACATTTCCAGGAAAAATCTTTGTTTCGTTGAACTTAAGGAAATCACCAATTTATGTAAATTAAAAATTAACTTATATATATGTAAGTATCGTTATTATCCTTATAAATAGCACTCTGAAATAAATGGAATACAAAATATTATTGATAAAAATAATAATAGTAAGCCTTAAAAAAGACGCAGAGTTCAATATAGAATACCTCTAATAAACGTCGCATTATTTTAAGGAAGTTTTATGCATATTTAAAATTTTCCATCTACAATTACTTTTGTGCTTTTTTCCTTCTTTCAATGATATAAGTATCATAACAAAAGCCGTAATTAATGTGTTTTTATTCGACTAATATTGAAATATTCTCAAAAATGAAGTTTTTTTTTGTACGATATGAATAAGGAATCACATATTATTATTTAAAAAATAATAAACGACGCATTGAATTTACAGGAAAATAGTACGCCATTTACGATAATAAATACGATACAAAAAATATATAAACGATGATATAAAAAATAAACATATTTAGGCAAATAACAGTCTTATTAGCTAAGCAATTATCACTCCATTTGTAATTTTTTTTCCTAGTAATTTTACACATGATTATTTTTTATAATTTAATTAGATTCCAAGACAAGTGGCAGACCAGATGCTTAACATAATTGCGTTCGTCCTCCTTTCCTCATTCGTTCAGATTACCCAGATTTTGTAACTTGAAGGTCGTAGACTAGAAATTTTGGCATGTTGCACAGAATAAGGCATATATAGGCTTACTAGGTCAATCTTAATTTCCAATTTGATTGCATAGATTTCATTTAATTCATTCAAATATTTATGTACAGTATATGTAAACACCATATCAATATTTCAAGTTTATGATAATTTTTTATATACAAAATCGGTAAATTTAAATAAGAAAAGAGACTGATTATTCAAATTAAAAATACATATTGTTTGATATATGAATCTCAAATATATATAGGCCTATATATATATATATATATATATGCTATAATTCATAAATTAAATTTATTGAAAGAGCTTAAAAAATAGGCACGTACTATAAGATATTTGTAGAATAAAAGAAATCAGTTAGTAAGTTGTAATTACGTCATTCTTGTATAACACGTACCTTAAAGCTACGTTATTATTTTGCCATTTAGCAATTATGTCACTGTTGAATAAGCTACCTTGACTTGCTTTCTATGTGGAGCATGAGTACAAGCAATTGCTCCATTGCCCGTTCGCTTGACCTTCAGTTTTCATGTAAGCAGACAGACTTACTGACTCCAAAAACTGTGATAAAAAATATACATTACTCTATTTGACATTTTAAAGCTTTTATTAAATCATTAAATGCATTATTTGATTCGATCATTTGCCTGATGTACGTATAGTGTACAGTACATGAAAATCAAATAAACATGAATGATAAATCATTGTAAATTCTTCATTAATCAATGATATGTTTATAATTACAAAAACTATTAAATGACAATCTAGAGAATTATCTGTTAGATATATCTGTTTCTACATTGTTATTCAGAAGATAATCAATAAAATTGGGTCACCTTATTTTTTATGTATCAATATTGATTAATTTCATATTTATCATTCATTAAGGAAATGTTTACAATTTTTTTTAATAAACTTTACAAATAATTACAAAACAAACATAGAGAGCATCCATAAACTACGTTACGCTATTTCGAACACTTTTTGTCCGCCTTCCTCCTTCATCATTTTCATCACGCCCAAATTTGGCTCTCTCTGACCTCATAAATTTGAAGATTCTATCCTTCTTAAAATGTTTTTCCTCCGATTTTATATAAAAGTTAAAAATAAATAAATATATAATAGAAAATGGAAATTATTTTACGCTTGTATTTCGTTACACATATTTTTGTCATTTCCAAATGAATGTTTATTTGGAAATTAAAGAATATGTGCAATAAAATACTAATGTAAAATATTTATGCTATTTTTTATATTATGTATTTATTTATGTTTTATAACTCCCTCTCTTACATCATCACAAATTTACTATATTCCCCTAATAAGGTGTAACGTAGTTAATGGATGCTCTCATATTCAAGAAAAATAAAAGGAAGTTATTAGCTATTATTTATTAAACTGATTATTCATCTTATTCTGTTCATTATTTTTGCTTTGATGCTATCGAAATAATTCGAATATTTTTTGTGTGATATTTATAACATATATTAATTTATGAATCGTAATAGTCAAAATAATTATTTTATCATTCAGTATTCAGTGTAAGAAGAATTTAGCTTTAAAACTTATAAAATTTAAATTCACTTATACGATTGTGAAACTCGTTTTTCTCATTTTTAGCCTATTTTAAAATTTTTTCCGAAGAAAGTGATGTTATAAGATCACTTTTTCTACATATTATTACTAGGGCCAGTTCCATAGGTGAGAAGGCGAGGCAACCGCCTCAGGTGCCGGATTGATAATGGCGACAAAATGAATTGTAAAAATATGAAATGTATAATGAAGAACAAAAAAATATTAATGGGACAAAATTCGTACAAAATTACGCTATTATAGCACTAAGAATTTTGTTAATACTATCTGTAAGTGTAGTTGCAGCTGAGCGCAATTTTTACAAACTGAAAATTTTAAAAAATTATTTACGAACAATACCAACCCAAGACCGATTGAATCATTTTGCAATAATTTCTATAGAGAAGACGATATCTAAAACAACAAATTATAAAGATGCAATCAAGCAATTTATTACAATAAAAGCTCGAAGAGTAATTTAGAACAAATTATACTCAATTTTTCTGTTTTTTAAATATTATAATGTTCAAACCATTTTTGTTCTTTTTTTTTAAATATAAATAAAACTTGTTTTTATGTTTAATACAAATTTTTCTTAAAATGTCTGTTATTCCATTAAGTAGACTATTTTTCGTTACTTAAGAGTTTTTCCAAAAAATTTTAAAAGGCGCCGTTTTTAAAACTTGCCTCAGACACGGGACAGACACTCAGACTGATATACTGTATACAGTATGATATCAGTTATTACTAATAAATTTTGAACTATTTGATTGATTTTTATGAAATCCAGCAGGTGATCAGATCATTAAAATCGACTTTGAAATAATATTAACTTTGTATCCGTTTAAATATATAGACAAATTTCTGAAATTTTTCTATAATGACGAAGCATATTATTAAACTCATAATTTAAATTTGATTATAATATAATCATTTATTGAAAATATCATAATGAAAGAACGTATATAATACTGTAAGATAATTATCGAATTAAAATTATCATTGCTTATCACAATACAAGCTATTTACAAATAGCAAATTAGATATAATTACTTAGCAAATTAATTAACAATCCGTGTACTGTATACAAGTTATTTAATAGAGAAAAGCAGTCATAGATTAAATATTTTATAATACACAATTTTATATTTTTAAATATTAATTATCTTTTTTCCAAACTACGGCCCGCTAGTATTATCCAGCCTGCTAATTGTTCCTTATGAAATAATTTTTACAATATATAAACACAGGAAGAAATTAAATAACAATTGGAAAATACCAAAAATTATTATGAATATTCTCAATATTTATTTCCTAAATTTAATCAATAATGTCATTCAAACAGCACATTCTTTGAAAAATACTTCGTTGTTTAATTCAGAGATACCAAAAACGTCATCAGTTTGTGCATTATACGTCAATTACTACGCGGGCGAATGGCTAAATTTCAATGACGTTATCTACGTCACAACACGTCAGACTCCAGAACTTTAAAATTATTTAAAATTGCAATAAGATGAATGACTTTTATACAGTTTTCTAATGTGTTTGTTAAAATAAGACATAACACATAAAATAAATATTATTTGTCATTAATTACAGATAATTTTCTTTTAAAATTAAAAATACTGTAGTGATGCAATTAAGCACGTGACTTATCCATTTTAAAACGTACGGAATGTCAAAATCTGGCTAAAAAATTATTATTATGATTATAAAACAACGTAGAGTGTTCAAAATTAATTCCAATTCACTAATAACATTTTAGAAAACGAATTCTCATCCAATTACAAAAATCCTCAATCTATTTTATCTGGCCCATCAGTCATTAAAAAATTGTTTATATGGTCCTTTTCCAAAAAAATTTGGGGACCTCTGCTCTAGAATAAAAGAAAATAAAAAAAGTACAATTTAAAAATATTATAATTTATTCATAAGTAAAATATTATACAGTGGGATCTCTTTATATGCGTATTTTTTTATGCGGTTTTGAAGTTATGCGGTACATATTTCATGCAAATTCAGAGTTTCCCTGTTATACATAATGAACTACCCACTCATATCCTCTGATACATTCCTCTATATAATATAGACGTCAGTAAACGTCATTGTTATTCCTGCGAATCGCTAAATGGGTTAGAAACTAGAAATTTATTTTGGTTTTGCTTACGTAAACGTCGTCATAAATCTGCCTACATCACAAAATGGCGGCGTCTACAATAGAAATATTTTTATATATATCAGAATCAGTCAGAGAATAGTTGCACCCCTTACCATTTTGAGAAGAATATGAAGGGGTAATAGAAATATCTAAAATTATAATAAAATGAATGATTTTTGTAAAATTTATTGATCTATATATTATTTTAGGTTTTATATGACTGTTTTAAGTATTATTTTGTGATTAGTTTCAGATAATTTTTTATCAGAATTATTGTCTAATGGCGAGGATAACTGTGATGAAAAATGAAAAAATTTTTTTTTTAGTTTTCAGTAAAATTAAATGAATAAAGCTTTAAAACAAACATAGGTATTGTTATTTTACTGAATTTTTTATAAACTTTTTTATGCGATTTTAGAAAATTTTGGAACATATCTTTAATTTTTCAACATAAATTAGGTCTTGTTTTCTGCGCCTTTAATATGAAGTTCTGTATATAGGTAGGTTATAGGTTTCTGTGGAACGTATCTACCGCATAGAGACTCGACTGTACTATATATTAATAATCATTCGAAAATTATTTCCATAAATATAGAATGAGATAAATTAAGTTTGAAAGAAGAAACAAATGTATAATATATGCACAGAAAATATTATTATATCCGTTGAATTAAGAAAACTTTAATTCAACGAGTGTTTAAAAAATTCTCTCTTTTTAAAATTCATTTTCGTTTTTATCCCCTTTTTTCTTCCCCAATTCTTTTTATAGAAGAGAACTATTTGAAGGAGAATTATAGTAAAAGAGTTGGGGAAGGAAGAAGGGGGTTAAAATGGTAGAAATGGGCGATATAAAGAAAATAGACGGATTAATTATTTGCAGAATTTATTTGAATATTTTACGACATAAAGAAATTCATTTTTTCATAACACAACGAAATAAGAATTTAATTAATAAAATATGCTTATATATAGTGAATGAAATATGAAATAGGGGATGAATAAAATGAAAGATAAAACGACATTGATTTTACATATTTATACAAGCAACAGGTGTACAAGCTTGTGCAAGCTAAACTTTTGAGTAAGGCCTTGTTCATTTTCTGCAAATATTTTCCTTATATAATATGAACTGTATATCAGTTTGGAATTATGGAAGATGCGAAATTAAGAAGACTGTTTTCAAGATTATTTTAAATGTCATGATCTTCCTTCTAAATTCTATAGAAAAATATTAATTGATTCAAAATTATTAGGAATATATCTCAAAAGTTTCAAAATTGGAGATTTTAAATCATTGAATTCACCAGATTAAAAAATATTACCTCGATGTTACTTTTTAATGGTTGAATTTCGCAAAAATTTACTAATTGGAAAATTAACTTGAGACACAATGGAACTAGGTGATTTTATAAGCTTTCCACTTTAGTAAAATAGGCTAAAAGTACATTTTAAAGTTTTAATTTCCTTTTCAAATTATATAAGCAAATACCTGTATTTTCAAAACTAACTTGCACAGTGTGTATTTATAAGAAAAAAAAAAAAAACAATAATTAGAAGATATTTAATTAGCATTACCGTTTATAAAATAAAGAAAAATTCCCGCGTGTTTTCTTGGCATGACAATATGAACAAAATAGATATCTATTTTGTTCATATTGTCATGCCAAGAAAATATGCGGGAATTTTTCTTTATTTTGTAAACGGTAACGCTAATTAAATATATATCTGTTTTGTTCATATTGTCATGCCAAGAAAATATGCGGGAATTTTTCTTTATTTTATAAACGGTAATGCTAATTAAATATCTTCTAATTATTGTTTGTTTTTATAAAAATATTCATTAAATGTCTAAATAATACATACAATAGATAAAATATTACAGTATTTCATATTTTTCCCTTTTTTAATAAGCATTTTTATTTTTTATATGGATAATGGATACCGGAAAACGCAATATATAAAAGATGAATAAAATGCAAGATAAGATGGTACCGATTTTACATATTTGTACAAGTAACACTTGTTTTTACACGTGTTACTTGTACAAATACAGAAAGCATCCTACTTGTACAACTGTTTAAATAAACTTACAGATAACAATACTCTCAAAATCCAAATCAAAAATTGCTAAGATTATATTAAATTTATAAATTTTAAATTATATTTGAATAATTCGAATTTTATCTTCATAAACAAACTTTTAAGACTTAAAATATTTAAATTCTTGATCTACAAAATTAAGTCAAAAATCCCTAAAATAATGTAATTTTAAATATGATTTATAAAATTTATTGTAGGATAATGAGAAGTATTAAAATCTTAAAAGTACAGTTGACTATAATACATTTTTTAAAATATTTTATATAAATTTTTTAAGGAATAATACGTATTAATTAATAATATTTAATTAACTTTAAAAATTAAATTATGTTCATTCATTATCATACTCATTTGCTGTATAGATGATAATATGCTTCATTTGCTGTATAGATGATAATACTGTATATTATATTTTTAGATAGTTTAGAAATTTTAATATACTGTATTATAATTTATATGAAAATTTATGTTTTATATTAAACAATATTTGTATTCATCCTTTTTTAACATTAATAAGCATATATTAGTTAAGCAGAAAAGTAAAAGTAGAAAATTAAATAAAAAAAGTTTTATATTTATATTAATTTTTATGTTTATTAATATAAATAAATGATATTTAATCTTATCATAACTCTCAATGTCATGCATTTTCATAGCTTTATATAGATTAATTACATACATATTATGATTTATAATCGAAATATATTCTTTAATTTTTACTTTATTCTTAGAATTTTCATTAGCATCATAAAAACTGTAGTGATAATGAAAATAGTAGTTTTAAGATACCTCTGAATATAATTTGAAATTTTTTTGAATGATATCTTTATATGAAATCTGATTTTATAAATGTTAAATTCAAAAATTTACCAACAAAATGACGAAAATTTTTATTTTGACATGTTTAAAGAATAATCAACAGCTATTTAAACAATGGCTTTTATCGGGGAACTGATGCCTATTCTAAGAATCTGAATCAATTCTCCTTAATTCTGTTTAATGATAAGTTAAATTATTACAGGATATGGATATCCTATATTTTGTGACCGAAATATTTCTGTTTATTTTATAATTTATGATGTTTTCATTACATGACAAGACCATACTGTTTCTATAATTCAAATTAGATAATATAAAATATGGAAAACTATTGATGTATTTTAACTTATTGCTTTTCTATATTTTCTTCAGATAAAACTAGTTGTCAAATTATTGTGATAATCCATTGAAACAATCACTTACAAATTTCGGTAATTTTAAAATGCTATTGAAATTAGAGATATTATTTAATAAAATAAAAAATTTATAAGTTTTAACTATTGCAATATATTATTATTTTATTTTTATTTTATATATTTTATATATATATTTTATCAAAGTTTGAAGTTCTCTATCAATGTTTTCGCTTTTCTTGTACACTTACCACAGTATATTTGCCAATTTTTTTTTCTTTTGAAGGGCCTCAAAAATATTAATTGTCCCGGGCCTTGTATTTTCTTTGAAAATCCTTGTATATATATACATATACAGGCTTAAATGATAGATAATAATTTTAACAAGAATCTATAAGGATATTCGTTCAGAATTATTATTAAATTATCCTTGATTTTTATTTTTCTATTTAATTAACATAATTATGTTAAGTATTCTCTTAATGTGTATAGGCAGGTCATTCTACATTAATTAAAAGTCTTTTTTAATATAGATAATAAATTATAATAAAAATATTCGACAAGATAGGTAATGATGATATAAATTTTTATTGAATTGATATTCGAAGAATTATAAATTATAATAATCTGTTGAAATAAATTTAAATTCTTATAAATAAATAGGACCCAAATGTATTCAAAACGTTAAAGAAATCGTGTCGAGTTACAAAGTAGGTTTGTATGAAAGCTTCAAAACATTTTCGATTTTCGAAATACCGTATTTAGTGGAATAACAAGGGAACGGAGGGGACAGACCGCCCCGGGCCTCTGATCAGGGACCTCCGAAGAACCTTAAAATTTAAGTATACTTACCTATACGTAGAAATGTTTTGTTTTCCAAATCATTATAAATATTTACTTTTGATTAAATAAATGTTAATTATATATTTCTGTTGGCTTTTTGTATGATGATCATTCCAATTATATGGGGCCCAGGGAAACTTCCGCCCAGGGCCTCGATAGCTGTAGGTCTGCCACTGATCGTATAGTACGTATTTTAAAATATCTAAAAATAAAGATATAATTATTAAAATTATTTGTTTGATGATATCAATAGAAAGTTATTTTTTTAAATGTAAAATATGCAATCATTTTACCTAGAAAGAAAAAAATTTCGAGATATATCTTATCAAAAATTCCATTTTATCGAGAATCAATTGAAACTATTATATAGTACTAATATATAAAATATGTAAATAAAGGTATAATCTTATCAAAATTCTATAGTGGCCGCACCTAAAAATATATGCATTTGACCGATAATATTAAAAATAAATAGTGATAAAATGTAAAGCTTTATAGCAAGATAAAAACATACTTTTA
>WUQG02321812.1:0-18970 GCA_011317285.2 Androctonus mauritanicus | reverse complement strand
TCTGCATATTTGCGTAATTATACTTTAAATAAAAATTTTTTTATTAATATCAGTTACTGAAAATAATTATGTACTGTTCATATCCAACTAGTTTTTGGTGTAAAATACAAAATAAATTCGAGTTTAAGAAGTTGATATAGGTTATTGGCCTAACAGGTGCTTTTATAGCTTCTTTTTTCCTTCGTGTAGTTTTGGTGTTACTCAAGTACCAACACAAATTTAACTATAAATATTTATTATCTTGGAGAATTACAATTATAGTTCATTAGAATCATTAAACAACACTCACGAGAATTAAAAAAAGCAATTAAATTCGGCATCAAAACAAATTTTTATTACAATAAAAAATAATTCAGCATCAAAACAATTATTTTCATTACAATAAAAAAAAAAGAATTCAGCGTCAAAATAAATTTTTCTAATACAGTATAACAAAAAAAAAAATAATTCAATATCAAAACAGAATTATTTTATTACAGTAAAAATATATTTACTGTATATATATGCATATTAATTACAAAATTTAAGACATTTTTTATAGCTAAAAATTACATTAATTTGTTTTGATACTCGATGATTTCGAGATTAAAAATTTGTTATTGATAAACAATAATAAAAATATATAATAATAAGTGTTGTATACAATGTTTGATTAATATACAAACTCAACAAAAATCTTTGGACGTGTACATCACATTAAACGAGATCAGTGACATTTACAGGAACACATATAACAAGGTACACAATATTGTACATGATGATAATGGTATGTCGAGAGAAAACGTTCACTTTTTAATCATCTGTTTCCTCTACATCGTCGTCATAATAGTCCACCTCCGTCGTGTCGGCACGCTTCTGGAAGCCGGGAGGCGAATTAGCTGTTGGAGGATAATTATTGATATAAGGCTGTTGATTAAATGTTTGAGGTGGTGATTGATACTGATTTGCATTTCCGTTCGTAGATAATGGCTGTTGGTTATTTGAATAACTTGTCTGTTGTGGTGGTTGTTGCTGTTGGATGTAACCTCCTTGGAAATGTTGAGGTGGAACAGGTCCAGGCAGATTAGAAGGTATACGTGATTGCTGAGCATCATTAGATCCTAACTGAGGCTGTTGGGGATAATTGGATGCTATTTGTGATTGCTGAGGGTAATTGGATGCTATTTGGGGTTGCTGAGGAATTGAAGGTTGTGTGGGAACATTGAATTGTTGTAATCTTGGATTTTGTGTATATTGGGAAGGATAGTCTACACTCTGTTGTTGATATGTCTGTGTCTGAGGAAGCTGTTGGTTGTTTGGTTGATATGTTTGAAGTTGAGGATTCTGTACTTGTTGAGGAATTTGTTTGACTTGAGAATTAGACTGTGTATTATACTGTTGATTGGCTTGTTGAGGGTAATTTTGATTTATTGGAGCATTCTGAGAGGACAAATTTTCTTTAATTGGTGGCTGAGTTTGATTTTCTGTTTTCTCTTGTTCTTGTGATTTCTGTTCCTGAACTGCATTTCTCGATCTGCTTTTCTGTGATCTTGACCTACTTCGTCCACGTCCTTTCCTTCTTTGACCAAACCTTGTTCTGGTGGAACGTATTGTTGTTGTCTCATGGTCAGCTGGGGCTATAGTAGTCACGTCAATTGAACTAGATATCTCGAGTGGTTGTTTGGAAGGATCTTTTGTTTTAGAATTAACTTTATCATAGTTTGATAATGTTTGGGCAGGATTGTTTTGTTTATAGTTAGTTGAATCTTGAGGTGTATTCGATCTATAGTTAGTTGAATCTTGAGGTGTATTCGATCTATAGTTACTTGAATCTTGAGGTGTATTCGATCTATAGTTACTTGAATCTTGAGGGGTATTCGATCTATACTGTTGAGAAATTGCTTCTTGATTATATTGCTGAGGTGGAGTATTCACAATCTGTGGTTGATTATTTGGCGTAAATGGTGGAACATTGGGAGGAATGTTATAAGTTGCAGGATAGTTAAGTGGTTGAGGATTATCATTTCTATAATTTACTTGAGTGTTTAAAGTTGATGGATTATTATAATTTAAAGAAGAAGGATTTTGTTGTTGTATTTTCTGAGGATAATTTGTTACTGCTTGTGATGCAGCATTAAATGATTCTGCTGGTTTCACTACTCCAGATGTCTGATCGTTTCTGTACGGAAGAGTCGGCTTAGTAGTGATTTCTGGATATGTAACTAAATTTGGAATTATAGGAGGATAATTTTGATTTGGAATTTGACCTATGTTACTAGAGAAATATTGGTTATTTCCGTTGTTATTCCCTGGATTATACGGTAATTGAGATTGTTGAGAAGGAGCATTTAATTGTGGATTAGCTTGCTGAAGAGGATGAATTGGATAATTATTGGGATTAGTAGGAATATTTGCATTAGAATGAGTTGACTGAGGAGTGAAAGATTGTTGATTTTGATTGAGATATGAATTTTGCTGAGGTGGTACCGGTCCATATTGCTGTGATTGCTGTAAACCTCCGAATTGTTGTTGTTGTTGCTGTTGTTGTTGTTGATGTTGCTGCTGCTGTTGTTGATGTTGCTGCTGCTGTTGTTGGATATCCCTTGCATTTGCTGGTTTAATTTCTTCTTGTTGAGGATTTATTAAGGATTTTTCCGTATTTGTTTGCTTATTTCTGTTTGATCTTTGGCGATTTTTCCTTCTACGACCTCTTTGACGTTTAGGAGTAGTAGTTTCGGGAGATTTCACGGGTGATTCGGATATTTGCTGATTTGTAGAATAATCAGAGGGTTGTCTCTCTTGTTGAGCTATTCCTACACCTCCATATTGATTGTTATTATTAACGTTTGGGTTCAGGTTTAATCCATGATTAGCATAACCAGCTATTGTTGGTTGATTATTATTTATTGATTCATATCCTCTGTTAGGCTGTTGAATATTGTAATTCTGTTGAGGAAGATTTATCTGTGAATGACCTAAATTGATTCCTGGTTGAGGTAAACTTGCTGATTGAGACAACTGTTGAGTTCCAGAGGCAGCCACGTTAATTCCATGACGGGGTAACTGGAAATTATTAGCTCCTATTCGATTAGGACTTTCTGTAGTTGAAACAATAGCTCGTGGTGGTATTGGGTTACTTTCTTGAATACTCAGAGAATGAGATTGTAGAGCAGATGGCTTGCTTTCAAGTAATGTGGTTTGTTGAATTTCGGGTATTTGATGTGTTTTGGAAAGTCGACTTCCGAAACTATCTTCCTTAGAGAATAGATTTGGTGGAACTTCTTCATCTTCAGCGTTTTCATCATATGGTTCAACGTTTGATTGAGGATTATTATATTCTACATTATCTGCCGGCAAAGGAGTTGGAGTTGTTGTTGTAGTTGTTGTGGTTGTTGTTGTTGTTATTGAAGGAGATTTTATATTGATTCTAGGTCGTTTAGAAATTTCATCATCGACTGATTCTGAAAATCCAAGATATTCAGGCGAATGTTGTGGAATCAGAGGATACACTTCTTGTTGATTTCGAATCCTAGACTTTGGAATATTTGCCTTCTCTTGAGATTCGTTAATGGACTTTTCTGAACTTTTAGAATTTTGATGACTTGGAGAGGATGGAATATTAGATTGTTCAATATTGGGAAATTTAGATAACTGGTAAGATCCTTGTTGTTGAGGGTTCAGAGGAATAATTACACCAATCGGAGAATCATTATTTCTTGTGGGAAATGCAGCTTGATTTTGATAATTTTTATTTACATTATTTTGAGTTGACTGTAGAGGATTTGACTGAGGTGATTCAGGAGAGATTTGACTATTATATTGATATTGAGATGGATTAAGTTGTTTTGCACCTCTTTCATCGTCAAAATAAACAGTTTGGGATCTTATTAAATCTGCTCCTGAAGTATGCTTTTCTGAAGGTAAATTACTTCTTTCATTATTTAATTGTAAATTAATATTTTTAAGTGATATATTATCATTTATATCTTTTTGAGAATATGGTGATGGCCGTTTTTCCTGTTCAGATAATATTTTTTGTCGGTTTCCGTTTCCTGTTGGAAATGATTGTTGTTGATGCTGCTGTTGTTGTGGTGATTGTAATTGCTGTGATTGTTGCTGTGGTAGTTGTAGTTGTTGTGGTTGTTGCTGTGGTAAATATAGTTGTTGGGATTGTTGCTGTGGTGGCTGTAGTTGTTGGGGTTGTTGCTGTGGTGTCTGTAGTTGTTGTGGTTGTTGCTGTGATGTCTGTAACTGTTGTGGTTGTTGTATTGCTTGCTGATACTGCTGTGGTTGTTGCTGCTGTTGATTTTGGCCATACTGTTGCAAATAACTTCCTTTAATTGGTGTTTGTTGCAAAGGTTGTCCTGCTACTGATTGTTGGAGTTGTTCTGCTCCACCTAACTGTCCGTTTCCAATGGTTGATATCTTTTGAGGAGTGCTACCGTACTGAGAAATTCCATATACAGGAATATTCGGAAATGGCAAATTAACTTTTCCAAATACACCATTATTAATACCATAAATGGGAGGTAACAACGGTAAGCCATTGATAAATCTTCCTCCCGTTGGTGAATTCACGTTTCCTAAATCTGCTGGTTGTTTAGGTATGGCTATGGATTCTTGAGTGGATATTTGATTTGCTGGTTTTTTCTCAATTTTCGTTTCAGTCGATTTTATCTCTGCATTTGGAATCGTCGTTTGTTGACTGGGCTGTTGTGGCGCTATACCGCCATAAATTCCATCCGGTTGAGGATAATTTTGCTGCTGAATGATTTGTGAAGATTGTGGAGGAGATGCAGTGCTAACTTGAGCCTGCGGAGAAGCATCAGGTAATATTAATCCTTGATATTGATGCTGCTGTTCTTCATTTAAATTTTTTCGAAAAACATCTGCTTCGTCGTGATCAGGAAAATCGATGCGTGTGGCATCCTGATTATATATTTGATACTGATAAAGATTTGGATTTAGTTGAGTTAGAGCAAATGGAGTATCTCTCTTATCAGCCTGTATTTGAATTAACTGATTTTCGCCCGCTCTGTTATTATAAAGTCTTAAAATTGTGTCTTGCCTTGGTTCACCGAATACTCGGTTGGAAAACGCAACTACAATCAGAATATAACTCGAGATATAAGCCTAAAAAAATGTAAAAATTCACTATTAGATGTTATTAAAAAAAATTTATTCCTATTGAATAAATATAATTGTAGACTCATAAATAAAATAAATAGATGTTAGCATCATATTAAAGATAAATCAGTAGAGATTTTTCAGATTAAAAGTTGTTTACAATAAATAAATGCAAAACTAGATATATAATACTTGAAAATTAACCAAGGTCTCTGTGAACCATTAATTTAACAAGTAGAGAAAACATATTGCCTTGACTTTTTTAATCTATATTTTTAATCAAAGGCGAATGGATTTTCAAACAATAAAGAAGACAAGACAATGAAACAGTTTGCGAAAAATATGTAAAAATAATTGGTATAAACTAGAATGATTAAAAAATCACATAAATTTCGAAAATAACTTTAAAGGAGAATTTTTGTTTTCTTGCAATATCTTTGAAAGTTAACGTTTAAATTATTAATGCAGTTTGATTAAAAATATACACTCAAAGTAAAAAAATACCAGTTTAATGATCTTATTTCACTTTTCTGATTTTAACCTAAAGATATATTTAGTTTTAAAAGTTAACTGACTAATTTTTTCTGATATACCGCATAAAACCATAACTAGTAAAGCACGCATTTGGTGACCTGATTTTTATACAGCAGGCCTACTGTATATAATTTCGAATAGTCAACTGGTAATTTCTTATTCAAAATACCTGCTTTTTATAAATTTAGACTAATATTCTCATAAAAGTTTATGCATCTGATCATATCAATATTTACACGAATGAAAAATTTTAGTATTAAGCGAGAAACATATCTTGTTAGCATTACGATAAATTATTCTTAAATGTTAATAAAAATCAGTTAACAAAAATAATAAGATAAAATTGAATTATTTATATCTAAAATTATTAGAAATGATATAAAACTAAAATAATTCTTCTATTTAAAAAAAAAAAATCGTTATTATATAATGCACTTACTCTCTTCAACATATTGCTACAGTATTAACCATGAATCCACTAGCATTAAAGAGACAACACCAAAAGACACACTTCAACTGATTTGATCGGGTTTTGTTCTACCTTTTAATACTTCCCTTTCTTCCGCCTGAAATACTCGAAAGGGGAAATCAAGGACCACGTGTTCGTGTTATGACGTACCAGTTTAGAAACAAGTCTTCAGGTAGAACACGATCTGTTATGTCCTTGCACCATATGAATATTTCTAGCATTTTCCCTTAAAGTTCTTCTTTATCGTGTTGTATAAAAAGAAACACCCATAAATTGATTTCTCTTCGATTTTTTTTTTTTTTTTTTATTTCTAAAAAAAAATCCAAATGAGATAATTGTAGATAGACATTTTTATTTTACTTGTTATGGTAATTCAAATGATAATAATAAAAAAATACCTATTGGTACATTTATGATGTTTAGAAAACGGGTAAGATTTCATTCTTGATAGTTAAACAAACCAGTTAAAATATAAAAAAAAAGAAAAATTAGTTTCTTATTAAAATAAAATTTTAAAATATTTTTCTGTAAAAGTATGGAATTTTTTTATATCAAAATTTTATTTTATTTTTTGCGAATTATTTGTATAGAATATTAAACTGTTGATCATAAAATAGATAACAAAATTACTGATAAATATTTTAATTTTTTTCTTCTACTTTATATAGTTAAATTATGTTTTTTATAATTATAAAAATTTTAATAATGGCATTCATACACTCGTGTACCATAACAATACATTGCGATCCTTACTGTGGAAGAAATCGCGATTCTATAGTGTGATCGCGTATCTGAGAAAAATCTCATGTAAATTCATGAATCACAGTTCTGAGCCATTTTTGGTCCACATACACTTGGTTCTAGATTAATGAATCATGTATTACTATCAAAAATAATATTTTACAAATGAATCGTTTAGTTAGGCGGTTCAAAGCGAATTCTTTTTAATATTATTTTTTTAATTACTGAATACATTATGCTTGAACATGGTATATTTTCTGATCAAGTTTTTTTACATTTCTTGTGTCCACGAAACCATAGTTATAAAAAACCACTATTCTAAACGATATTAATAATGCTACTTTTGTCGCGAGCGATTATAACTGCAATCGCGCGAATATTTGTCGCGATACCTGTTAGGAGCGATTTTTGTCTCGCTTTCCTAAATGTAAAGTAACAGTAACGCAACTAAAGTATAAACATCATTAAAAAATATTCTAATTAGCGTGATAAATAACATATTTTCTATGGTGCACTATAGAAATCGAATTTCTGATTTTAATTGACGACGACCTTCTAAGAGCGGTTGACCTCGCCACACACGCATAATAATGTTGTACACGTTCGATCATACACATAACACGTTCCTATATGGACATTACTCTATAATTTTAATAAACTATATTTTTGTTCATCTGTTCAGGTTTTTAAAATCTAGTTATTTCTGGTATTAAATATGTAACTCCGACAAAATTAGGGTCAGGAAGAACGATTTGGTAATCAATCGAGTAAGCTACAAAAAGAAAACGGAAGTAAATTCTTCTAATTATAGTCTAGCTGTGTAGTATTTCTGTACAGGAATCGAATCTAGTTATCAAGTAAGTGTGACGTATTACCTTAATTTTTAGTTACAAATAGAACTGAAATATTTGGTTTACATTTATGTAGATTTTGCTGATCACAAAAATAAATTCTATGTCGCGATATGAATTTTTTTTTTTTTTTTTTTTACGAGATTTATTTCTCATTAATGCTGTTGAAGCTCAGATCAGGAAATGTACTCGCTCGGTATTTATTTATAAATTTTATGCTAATATTTATACATATATATATATATATTTTTTTCCCCCCGTTTTTATTCAGTATAAAAATTCTTTATACAAATAATGTTCCATTTAATGTTACGATTAAATCGGTACATCGATTAATAGGCATATTTTAATCGATATTAAGTATATAACGAGAAAAGTTTTTGTTCGAAATATGGAATAAAGTGATTAATCGCACTTAAGGAGGATATGACACATTTTTAATTTAATAACATATAAAAATAAAACCGATAAAAAAATTGCTATAAATATTTTCTGTATTAAATTTTTTTAAATAGGATTAAGATCAAAATTAAAATAACGAATTTAATTTATTATAAAATTTAACATATTTTATTATATTTAACTCTAAAATCAGTAAAAAAATGTTTTTATTCCTTTGTAAGTAATAATACAAGAGAGGAGGATTTTTATTCTTCTATAATAGAAGAAAATTCATATAAATGGAATTTACGTAGAATTACATCACTGCTCCTATTTTTCATAATTTTTTTTTAACTGATTCTAGTGATAAAAATTAACTTAAAGGAAGCTAATTTTCTCTCTTGTAGGCTATTTTTTTATATTTTTTTATAAAAATTTATTACTGGAAGTTATGAATAAGATTACGTGAATTAATCATTCACGTTGTTATAAAGGAATTTATGAATTGTTTGTTTATAATAATGATTACCAAAGTGGTCAATATCGATCTCTAGAGGTCGACTCCGAACTGCAAGTGATCCATGTCAGCGAAAACAAAAATTGGGGGTGCATGAGACATAAATGAGAATCCACGAGAATGGATTTCATGCACCCCCAATTTTTGTTTTCGCTTTCACTTTGGGAATCATTGTTTTATAAGAAAAGAAAAATTGCCTGATTTACGTGGAGTTTACATTGATTTACATCACTGCTCCTGCTTTTCCATAAAACTGATTTTTGTATGATAAAAATAACTAGTTTAAAGGAAGCTAATTTCTCTATTGTTTGCTATGTTTTTTTTTTTATTTTTTAAGAAAAATTTATTGCTGTTTTAAAGTTATGAATAAGATTACCGGTGAAGTTAATTGGCGTAAATAAATGTTTCCTATGTGAAAAGTGATGTTTAGTTTCACCAGACAAAAATCTTATCATAAACTGATAAAATATTTATCTATAAAGTATTGATGTAGTTAATTTCCATATTTTTCAATAAGTCTAATCGTATCGCATATATTTAGAAGTTTAAAAAAATCTGATGTAGGCATTGATAAATATATACAGTAATTAATACAGTATTTATTTTTATAATTCGAAGCTTGCAACTGAAATGTTATGTTTGGTTACTGTTTGATCTAATCAAGTTATATGTTATAAATATAGTCTGCTTTCCTATTCTGGAAATATAAAATTCTTTTACTTAAATATATATATACCGTATATCAAAAAATTTTATTTTTGGCCACGTGTAATAATTTTTTTTTTTAATTTTCAAACATTCTAAATACTTAGTCCTTCAAATGTTCAAATTGTGTAACCATTTTTGATATAAAGTTTGATTTAATCGTCTAAATTTATATCTTCATAAGAATTTTGTATGTATTAAATTCCTCATTATTTTGGTATGTATGCAAAATTTTTTGTCATTTTAACAACTATATAGATTTTTTCATATATATATATGCTAAATTTTTCATTAATTTTAATATTAAAATTGATGAAGAATTTAATATACATATAAAAAAATGATGAGCAGTTTAGTATACATATAAAAGTGATGAGGAATTTATTTTATGTGTTAAAAAAGAATGCAAAATTCTAGTGTTTATACATAAAATGATGAGCAGTTTAGTGGATATGCAGTACAAAAATTTATGCATTTAATCAATAAAAATCTCGAGCAATGTTAATTTAGGTTATAGATTATTTGAGATGTTTATAAAATAGAATACCGAAATATGTTTGAGGAATTCCAAGAAGCAGGTTATTTACCCTGGTTTATAATCAACTCTTGAGTTTTTTTTTCTCTCCTTAACAATTTTTTTTTTATCTTAAACCCTAAAGGAAAGGAGTAATGAAATTATATTTAGACTTAACAGATATCGGTCGATGTATTTTTATTCAATGCTTAAACCGAATCGAATTATATTAAAATATCAAATAATTTTCGTGGAGTTAAAACGTTATCGGATTTTTAAACATAAAATAGTCAATTTTAAGATTAAGTACAATTTTTCTTGTTAACAATAATGGAATACAGACGCTCCTCTAGTTATGAATATTCATACTTACGAACATGAAATTTTATTTTCAAATTTCACGAAATTTCAAAAATTCTTCAATAATTTTAAGTAATATGATAGCAAAATGATCTAGCAATCGATATAATGTAAAATTACATAGTTAGTTAACATATTATGGCAGCATTTCATGATGGCGACGATTACACCAAAAATTCCTCGCATTAAATTCGGAATTTTTCATTCAAATCTGTGAAATATATTACGATATACTATATATAAAATTATTTCAGTACTTCTGGAACCAAAATAACCGCAGTATCTAAGTTACAAACAACTCGATTTACGAACAAAACTTACGTAATTAGAGGAAGGCCTGTATTTACTTCTGTGAAAACTAATTTTAGTATATAAACTAGGCTTTAAAGTTCGGTTCCTATCTGAAAAAAAAAAAAAATTAATGCACGGTCAGGATCATTTAGCTTAGTAAATTATTCTAATTTAAGAATTAAACAATAATAATGATTAAGATCTTACACGAAACACAGTGATGTTAAACAGGAAATCCGGACTTTTCTTGTCTTTGTTTTAATATTATCCATTGATATCGGTTGATATATAAAACAGAAAAAATACATATCAATTAACCTATCCAAAATTATCTTGATCACAGTGATACTAACTCAAAAATAGAGTTTTATATCAATTAAAGGCGTTTTTTTTTAATTTTATTTTCTTAAAATAGTTAATTTTATCATCTAAAATTTAAGGACTTCAATTTTTGAATATAAGCCATTTATTTAAGTATAAAATTAACCACATATAAAAAATGCAAAATATAAAAAACGAAACTTAGAAAATAAAATATCCTTAGATAGACTTGAACATAATTGAAGTCAACAAGTTAATATAAAAATAACATCGGTTTACCAAAATAAAACTTCTCTTTGAAATTATTTTTGACCATATTATTTTTATAAATATTGGTAACATAACATAATAATTCATGTTTTTTACAGTAAATCCTGTAATTTTATAACCGTAAACTTTTTTTTTAATTACAGTAACGAAACTTTTAACTTTTTTCTTGAATCAAAGTTCAATATCACCTTTTTTTGTATCGTTGCAAAAATGGTATATTTGTAACAGTTGCCATTGAAAGCGCTGATAAATTATTTTTTTTTTTTTTAGCTATCTTTTTGGAAATTTTTATTAATGTTTTTGTAATAAAATAAATTATTATTATATAAATATAAAAATGCAGATAAAATTTTATTTAAAAATATAATTTTCTAATAACTTGTGCAGTACACAAAAATGTGATGGTAATGTAAAAAAATTAACCGAATTATTTTCTGTCTAATATTATAAATTTTTATTTATGTAGATGGCAAAATCATCTGATTATATACGTATACAGTACAGTATCGATGTTTTCTATTCGTAAGTATTATAGAAAGGTGACTAAACTCACTAATGATAAAACGACATCTTTGCTTTCAAAAACTATCCTTGTTTGTCCTCGATTCCACTTCCGTTCCTCACAAATCCATGCAATTTAACAAAACAGTCTCATATTAAAACATCATAATCTGGTTATAAAGTTCGTTTTCCCTTTCATTTTACCTATTTTACTATAAAAATTTAAATAAAAGATCGATGAATGCATAAAATTAGCATTAATTCAAATATTGTGCTACTTTTACATTATTTAAAGCGTATATTTTATTTGTTTCTATATAAAATTCGTAAAGAATTTTTATCATCATAAAGATTTACTACATAGAAAATTTTACCTATTTATTTGATCTATAGTTATAAGAAAGTTTGTTATTGATTTACGACAAAATTTCTGCATTGTTTACAACTTACAGACATTTTTTTTTGTGTGTGTTTTACTGCCTATAACAAAATTTTATGACTTACAACTTACAGAGAAATTTTTGTGTGATGTAAAAATACCATATGTGAAAATATTTGCATTGTTTACAACAAACAGAAATTTTTTGCACGATTACTACAGCTCACGAGAAAATTTATGTAAGATAACCTATAAAACAGAATTTTTTTTTAACAAAAACAATCAGATATAATTTTATTTTATCTCTCTTGAGTTCATTCTGTTCATAAAATTGTACTAAATAATAATAATACTGTAAAAGAAAACAGAATTCTATTAATAATAAATGGATTAATTTAATTATGTCAACATTTTAATTAACTGCCAATTTTTAAACATGTTTATAAATATTAACTTAATGATCTTTCTATTGTTTTTTATTGATCTGTAATTAAATTAAATCGACCTTATTGTTTAATCATTAAGTTACTTTAAACATCACAAACAAACCATGTTCTGTTTTCACTATTTTTTTTTCTTTGCTTTTTTTATACATTTCCGGAAGCAAATGTTATTATTGCAACTTTCTATTTAGATATATTGAATAAACATAAATAGTTTTTAGTCATATATAGAAGTATGAATAAAATATTCAATTATGTGATATCATGCAATAATTTTTTTTATTTATTTAAAGCAATTATTAAATTAAAATTTATATATAATGTACACAAACGAAGTGTATGTTGGGGTATAAAAAAATTGTGTGTGTTGAGGTATTGTGTGTTAAGTTTAAAAAATTGTGTGTGTTGAGGTATTGTGTGTTGAATGTAAAAAATTGTGGGTGATGAGGTATTCTATGTTGAGTGTAAAAAATTGTATGTTGAGATATTGTGTGTTGAGTGTAAAAATTGTGTGTGTTGAGGTATTCTGTGTTGAGTGTAAAAAATTGTGTGTTGAGGTATTCTGTGTTGAGTGTAAAAAATTGTGTGTGTTGAGGTATTGTGTGTTGAATGTAAAAAATTGTGTGTTGAGGTATTGTGTGTTGAATGAAAAAAATTGTGTGTGTTGAGGTATTGTGTGTTGAGTGTAAAATATTGTGTTTGTTGAGATATTGTGTGTTGAATGTAAAAAATTGTGTGTTGGGGGTATTGTGTGTGTAAGTTTCACACAGTTTGTGTATATATACGAAGTGTATTACATATACTTCTATGTACTTTACATGTATATACACGAAGTGTGTATATTTCACGCGAAGTGTGAATAAGTGTATATTTTCACACTTCGTGTTTGTATTTTTTCGAATTGTGTGTGTGTGTACTTGAGATACAAAACTAAGCATGTATCGAGATATACAAAAAATTCACACACTCAATACATGCATATTTCATACACTTGTACGTACCTTTCGTGTACATACACGAAGTGTGCGAAATACACACGAAATGTCTATGTAAAAGTGTATTTTACACATTTACATAAACACGAAATGTGTATTGAAATATATAAAAAATTTTAATCGCATATCTCAATGTTATATTTTTTTATTTGTTGCTATTAATATAAAATTTGAATGTTTTACTAATAAAAATTGTGAATATGAAAGATTTAAATATTTTTTATCAGTAATACTTATACCAGTTTTTTTTTATAGAAATACTTTATTCTTTCCTATACTAGATGACGGTACGTGAATGTGTCAAGATGTCAGCAAGAAAAGAAAATTAGCTTTAAAAATTAGAATGAGATCGTAAAAAGTAAGTTTGAAGTCTTACTTTAAAATTGTTAAATACTAATCCACGATAAATAACAGGAATATGGCATATAACCTGGAACATACTTTAATTAAATTTTTACTTATAAGCAATAAGGAAATTCCAAATTAAGTTATAGAAAAATTATATTTTATGGGTAAATAAAAATGAAGAAATTAATTTTTTTTTAATCTGCCTCATTTAATATGAATGATCAAATCCAGATGAAAGAAATTGTAATTTTAATCCTTTTGATTATGAAATTAATTGAAGATTAAAAAAATATATATATCATATTTTTAAAAAATCTGTTATAAAATAACAAAAAAATATTCATAAAAATATTCTGATACATTTTTAGTACTTTACTTACTAATATTAAATGTAAAAATGTTGTTTTGAACGTAGCATTACCAAACTTAAACAGCGAACGAGATAAATCAGATTGCATTATTCTAGAATAAATATAATATAAATTATTTTTATTCTATACTTATAAAATATAAAATAATTTAATATTAAAAAATCCAATAAAAATTGAAGTCAATAAACTAAAACAACAAAAAATAAACAAATAAAATTACAGATTTAATCAATGTTTGCCTAACGAGATCTAAGTTGCGCCATCTCTAGTGATAAATATAAACAATATTGATTTATTTGAACTTAAATGTGTCAATAATATAGAATGATGTTATCATAAATACTATATAACAGCGATACTATAAGAAATTTTCAGGAAATTAAATCCAGATTTCACGCATTATAGTAACTGTATTATATAATTAAAATGAAGTTTAAAAATCTCTCAAATTTATTGACAATAAATTTATTTAAATGTACTGTAACTGCATGATTTTACTACTACATGATCTATATATATATGTGTGTGTGTGTGTGTGTGTGTGTGCGTGCGTGTGTTGCTTAATTCTCTTATGCTTTCTCGACACACACACACACACACATATACATAGATCATGCAGTAAAATCATGCACTTGCAGTACATTTAAATAAATTTATTGTCAATAAATTTGAGAGATACACTACAGTAGACTCCCTTTTATCCGAAAGATAGATACACTACAGTATATACTACAGATAATGTAGTGTACATTATATTATACACTACAGATGTATACACTACAGTAGACTCCCTCTTATCCGAAAGATAGATCCGAATAGAAAGATAACTCAGTACACCTACACAACCTATACACACACACATTATATTGTGTGTGTGTGTGTGTGTGTGTGTGTGTGTGTGTGTGTGTGTATAGGTGTACTGAGTTATCTTTCTATTCGAATCTATCTTTCGGATAAGAGGGAGTCTACTGTAGTGTATAATATAATGTACACTACAGTATCTGTAGTATATATTGAAATAACTGTATAAATAAACAATTTAGAAAAATGTTTTTTCTAACTTGTTTCATTTATATAGTTTAGACAAATAATACGAAGTCCTAAAAATATTAATTGCAAATATATATGATATATATTTTATTTAATCGATTTGCTTAATTATGTTATGCTTTCTCAATCTTAATTACATTCTACTCTGAAATTATTCAGTTGGCAGTATAAAATTTAAATTACGCTATAGGAACATTGCACAATTTAATAATGAAAGAATATACTAATGCAATGTAGTCCACAAATCTCTGGAAGTTCAAGAATATACTTATAGGATCCTCGATCTCTCTACAGAAATATAAAAATAAATCATTTCAGTAATAAAATTAAATTAAAAGTTAACAAATAATAATTTGTCTAAAAATTTTAGATCACTTTCTAATATGATTTAGTTCTATTTATATACCTTGAGAAATTAAAGCTTTAAGCTTATAAAATTGATTAATTAATTTAAAATAATTCCACATTGGAGGTTCAGGAGTTTCTTTTTCCTTATAAAATGAGTTTGCAGAGAGGTCAAGTTTGAGAAATATTATACTGGTGTATTGTTCCAGAAATTATAAATACAAAGATAAGTTTCAAAGAAATAAATTTTCTAAATTTAAAACTACAAGAAAACAATGAAAATCTTGTTTGTTGATAGTTACACTAAGAATAAGCTTTTCGAATTTATTTTGAAACAAAAAAAAAATATATTTAATTAATAAAAAATACCCTAAGTTTAAAAAAACAGTAGTTATTTGCGTGTACTTTTATATTAGAAACAATAGAAACTCGACACATGCAAAACATACACGACAGGATTTTTGAAAATAGATACAAGAAAAAGTGGGGATTTTTCTTATGCTGTTGAAGTGTAACCTTTTTCAGTTGCATTATGCTATTGTTCAAAAATATGGTTTCATTAAATTATATCTTATTAAATGCTATAAACTTATAAAGATATTAACCTAATCTGCTTTATTATTTTCAATTTTTGAATCGCTTTTTCTCAATAAATTTCTTTTCATATCTACCCTATATATATATAAAATACTTAGATTCTTCTGTCACCAACACAAAGTGCTAACGAACAGGCTTAAAGCGTCCCCTCACATTTCAAATAAAGGGTGAGCACAAAAACATTCCAACATTCAAAGGTTTGAAAGGGTAAAATTTAGCTCTAGCTGTCAAAATCATGTCTAGCGATTCTTTAAAGAAAATAAATGAAAATTCTTGAGTTAACTGAATCGTAAATATCACTTTTATCAAGATATTCATGTTAATTTAATTTTTTTTTTTTTTACATTTTTAAATCTGGGAATGTTTTTCTGCTCGTCCTGTATTAAAAGATTGCCAGTTGACGACTTTCAGTTTAAACAAAAAATAATAAATGATTTTAAAAACAAATCAGTTTAAAAAGTTGCTTTAAAAATTTGTACATTGATCGAAGGCTCCCGAATTTCAATTTAAAAAGTAATCTAATTCGAGATACTGCAGTATTGCATTGTGTGTTGAATAATGGCGACTGCCGAACGTTTGAAAAATTGGAGGGAAATTCAGCGTCAAAAATTGCCCGATGAACAGGCACCATCGATACCAAAAGAGGATGTTGCTGAACGTTTCAGAAAATGGAAGAGCGAAAAAAAAAGAAAGTTAAAAATTTTTGGGTGAGGCTGCCAAGGTGGTTTGGCCGCCTCACCCCAAAAAATAGATAAAAAAAATATATACAAGGTATAGATGAATTACGTTTTCATAAATTTAAAGAATTGTAAAAAGTTATTTGTTGAATTTTTCATTAAGGAACCCATGGTCGGAAATGTAAAATGGCGGCTCCACATCTCTAACAGGATTAGAAGTCATGTGCTAATCATTGGAATTAAAAAAGGTAGAGTAATACAAGATTAGGGAACTTTATTTACTTTTATATTAGCAAATGTTCGAAGTGACGTATGCCAACTTTATTACAGAGTGTACAAAGACGAACTATATTTCGTCAAAGAACATTTCATATAGACTGAATCGCCTATTCAATGTTAAAAAAGGAATCCGTTGTGAGTTCCGCCGTGTTGCTGGTTGGCTCCTTTCGCAAACTTATGTTCAACGCTTCATTTTGGTGGTCAGACGTAGCCCATTTATTTTAGTAAGTGTAATCTTAATAGTTAATAAAATGAGTGTAGTACCCCACCACATATGGAGTATTAAACCATTTTATTATTATAATTTTTTATAAATGCACATTTTCGATAATTTCGAATGAAGTGCTCAAAATACTCCAAATTTCGCATTTTCCTAAACGTTTGATGTTTCGAGGAAGGAGAAAAATAGATTTAAAGACCATCGAATGTAAATTATATATAAAAAAACACAAAACATTATTAGATGTATTTTATGCTAAAGAAAATGTAAAAATGTAATTAATTATACCATTAATACCAAATAATAAATTATAATATTTCCTCACCTTTGAAAGGTTCTTTCTTCGGATGAAAGGTATTTCCTATCTCTTATCATCTCGTATTCGTTTATTCTTATATCCATGCGCTAAACAATATATATCAATATCGCAAAAAAAAAAAAACAGAAAAAGCACACCACAAATAATAAGAAATGTTGTGTTCAGCGCACGTGGAGCATATGTGAAGTCGCACAATATGGCTGTCAATTACTTACTTTGTGCTGCCAACCGATAATTGGAGCTGCTGATCCAGTCTAATATAAAACATCTTTGATTTCGTCTTACCTTCTGGAAGATTCCACGATCACCTCTGATATAGTAAAACGCTACGAAGATACGTTCAGGAAGCTCATCCATTGTTTCTACTAGTGTTTCCTAAACAATACTTCACGTATCCCTTATCTCGTTCTCTATCACGAGGACAGGAAATCAGACAATTCGTAGCACTGTGGAGCCGCCATTACGCATTTCCGACCATGGATTCCTTAATGAAAAATGTTCTCTATATCACTCTTTACAATTCTTTCAATTTATGAAACATCATTCGTTTACACCACGTATATAAATTATTGATGTAAGATTTATATTAAAACCGATTACAATATAAATTACAACTGAGATGACAACTATTAAATTTCTCTCCTATTCCTAAAGTTTTGTTCACCTAATCTTTATTATTTTTTAGGATATTCAGTTACTTCCGGAAGATTTTTTCAATACCCAACTACACTACAGTTTGCAGCAGGAGCACCAAGAGACGGAAATTATAAAGGAAAAGTAAGAATTAAACAAGAGTTTTCATACTTTAAGTTTAAAGCATATATTAAAGATAATTGTGCCATTTCTCATAATAATTAACATATATGGTATATATTTAAGTTACAAAAATATATCACGAAATTTTCAGATCTATATCTTCCAAGAAAATATCGAAAATAAGCGTAATGATCACATTATTACGGAGAAAACAGGAACTCAAGTAATTTATATAATTAGTAATATATTACATTATAATACAGTAATAGTAAGGTAAAGATGATGATTTTAAAGTTAGGTGAATATTTTGGAGCATCGATATTAGCTGCAGATATCAACAACGATGGTTTCTCAGATTTACTCGTTGGAGCTCCTCTATTCTCGACTTTCTCTAGTGGTGAAGAAGGAAGAGTTTACGTTTATCTCAGTACTGGTTCAGTAAGTTTCCATGCTGTTTTACAGTAGCACATATATTTATTTCCTACGATATTATAGTTATTTCTCTTTTATATAAAATTTTCCCAGTATTTTGAAGATCCTTCGTCTTTATATGGCAATTCGGTAGCAAAGAGTAGATTTGGTACAAGTATAGCTAATATCGGGGATGTTAACCAAGATAACTTTACAGGT